>VZRL01004623.1:1908059-2000029 GCA_013397895.1 Origma solitaria
ACTTGCTGCAAGAAGGCAAACGGTACAGAAATTTACGTGTTCTGACGGCGAAAGATGTCTGTTTTAAAATAGCTGCGTCTATATTTTCTTGTCTGGGTTGCGGCTTGCGTGTGACGGCTGCTGTGTGGGCACGGCTGGATGGGGAAGCGGCTGTCTGTCGCCTGGCGCTCTGAGTGCTGGAGCCATTAGCGGCACTCGCATCGATCCGTGCATACAGATACGCCTGGCTAGGCCGCGGGTGCGCGCACCACGGCGGTCACCGGGAGCACACAAACTGCGTGTGGAACGGCTTTGAAAAGACGTTGTTATACGTACTTCCAGCTTTACAAAGAGGAAATGGGAAAGCACCTTGTTCCCAAGTCTACAGATGATCTCTGGAGCTGCAGCAGCATCCTTAGGCTTCTGTTGTCACTCTAGAGCAAAAGCAGTGAGAGGACAAAGCTCGCTACGACGTTTGTAACCTCTGGTGTGAGCCAGAGCAGTTGGAAACAACTGCTAGTGTAAGTGGGGATGGGAATGCAAATAGTAGTAATATTGATGATGATCATGGGGGCGGAGGGAGATGGACACAAAAGAATGACCCCGGAGTATACCACAGCCTTTTGAGAGCCTTCTACCATATTTAAGCTGGAAAGGGCTATAGAAAATGAGTTATAAAATAGGTTGTAGTGGCTTTCTTAGTTAGACTCTATGTGCAGAACCAGTGTAATTTCAGCTTAAATGTTCTGAATTAGTAAAACTATATTGCAGGAATGTTGAGAGCCTTAAAATAAATAATATTCTCTTTATTAAGTATCTTGTTAGCCTTAAAGAGTGTGATTAGTTTCCACGTTGTCATTCTGGAAAAAATGAGTAGGTTTTTTTAATGTATTCTGTGTAGTTACTGCCATGCCTGTGTTGAACACATTCTAGCTATGCTTGTGGGTGTGTTAGTTCATTTTAGCTGTTGTATCTGAGAAAACAAAAGGTTAGGGCTTATTTTGCTATTCTTCTTTGATTTTGGAAATGTTTCTTTAGATCTTAATTATATGAATTCATGGTACAAAGATATTCAAAATTTTTATTCTGTGTTATATTGTCCAGAATGCCTTCTTGATGATGATTCATTTGCTTTACAGTGTGAGTTATGTATAACAAAGTAGTAAAAGTTTCTTAATTTGTTAAACCAGAGGTATACTTGTTAGCATTTGTTTGGCCTCTCAAAGAAATTATATATAGGAAAGTTTGACTGCAATAGTATGTGTGGTCATTTGTCAAAAGTTATTTTGAAAACAGTACATAAAGATATAGTTTAAAAAATGTGAAGATGGAACCAATTATCCCTAACAAATACTTTGTTCTTTTCTAATATATTCCTGATGTACTATTATTTACTTGCAGCTCAGCATCTTTGTAAACTTCCTGTTTGGGAAGGATGAGGTTATAGAATGAGAGGAACAAATTGAGCGACTGGAATATCGTGATGTTGCTTATGTTTAGCGTAGTCACTGTACTGCTACTGCATACTGCAGGCTCTGATACTTCTAACATCACAAATTCCAGAGAAGCTTTTCTCAGTGTGGCTGATTATATCAAGATTTTTGAGTATGACAGAAGAGAGATAGTGGGGTTTTCCTTGTTCAAAATTGGCTTCTAAACGATCAGTTCCTACCAGTGCTAGATATATGTGTACAGAAGGTTAAGCATTTGCTTAGCATGTGAAGTTGCAGTGTATGGTATATTAATAGACTACTCTGTTTTCTGTTTCAGTAAGGGCTTGTTTTATCTAGTGGGAATGAATTGATACTTTACAAAGGAGATTGACAGTTTCTGTGTATTCCTGTGTCTTGCCTTGTCTCTTTTTCTCTGGGGAAGCACTACACAAAGCCTTTGTGTTAGGCTAGAGGGGAGGAGAAACAGCTGCCTTTTCAGCACAAGACACCAGGATTCATCATGGTCTCACAGGGGTGTGTTGTCGTACGTGGACCAGCCACCGTCCTTCCTCCCTTGTTCTGTGAAAACATTCTCACCTCAAAAAACTTGAGCTTCCTTTGACTGATCTCTCAGAGCAGCATGTTGTGCCATGGATGTAGCAGGATCAGTCTGATGGGCCAACTGTTAAAGTATTGGCAGGCAAGAATTAAACCATGCAAAATTGCCTAAATACAAGGTGTATCTTAAGGAATTCAAGAACTACAGGTTGCTTGTGTTTGAAAATTGCTTGTTATGAACTTGACTTCTTGTTCATTACTGGGGTGAAAGAAACTTGAAATCTTTTATTTGGTTTTTGGTTTTTTCCTGTTTAAAAGTATAGTAATCTAGGGTACTGAAGTGGGAATTAAACATGTTAATTTTTAGAAGAGGAAATAAAAACTATTTCAGTTGGATAAGAGAGTACAGCTAAATGGAGCAGGTTCATTTTTCTGCTTTCCATGCACAAGTAGAGTGCTTTAATGCTTGTGCTGTGCTCTCTGTCATGGAGTGGCAGAATAAAAGTTGGCTTCCCTCTTTTCATTAGAAATATTGAGTACTATATAATGTGGCTTTTAGTAACTGTATCTTGTATGTTCTTTCAAGAGAACGACAATATCGTCTAGTCTTTTACTTATCCTTTACAACTTTATTTATAAAAGTTGTATTTATTTATTAGAGTTGCAATACTACCCTCTCCTTGCTTCAGTGCTAGACATTTAGTAGTGTGCTTTTGAGGGAATCTTGGATTTTTTTTAAGCTGCTCATGAAATTGAGATGCCATTCTTAGCAGTTTAAATTTGTAGTCTACCTTTCTCTGTATTAGCTTATAGGTCACTAGTCTTGAAACCTAAGTCGTGGAAAATTGAAGCAATAAAATCTGTCCTTCTGACACTTCACCTCTTGATCTGGTTGAGAATTCTTTTCTCATTTTTGAGATGCCACACAACTCATAACTTTTGATTAGTTCATTTTCCAGATTATTTTTCAATTAATGGAGACAAATCTTTGAAAGCTAGAGAAGGTTTTCTGGGAAGAAGGGGAAGATGTAATTTGAGAGGAGTGAGGAAATGAGCGCAAATGGGGAAACTGAAGAAGTCTTGAGTGTTTTTACAAAACTATTTTGTTAAAAATTTAAAAAATATTTTCATTGTTATGTTCAGGCATGTTTTTTTGTGATTCTTGTCCTGTGTGTTTGAGAACTTTTCATCACAGAATTGCATCACTCAAATGCTATTTCGTGCTGTTGCTTTTTGTCTGAAGAGATTAATCAATTATTGAGAATTGCATGGAGGAGGAACTCTATCCACTGGTTCTTCCTTTTGGAGAAATGTGTGTGTGTTGCTTAGCCTTGCATTTCAGTGCAAGTAGTAGTTGGAAGAGTTGAAGGTGTCTTTCGTGGATGAAGTTTGCCAGTTCACTGATGGTATTGATGAGGAGAGTAATTTTCTTTCCACTGACTGATGTATAAAGGAAGGGTAAAATATGCTGAACTTGGCTTTGAGAGCTTATAAAGGATGTCAAGTCTTTAATATGTAGCCATATTTTTCTATCTGTGTGTTGCAAAGGAATTTTTTACTTGTTGCAGGGACAGGTTATTATGTGGAGCTCACATGCAGAAAAACATAAAGGAGCAGGTTTTGTGTCATCCTGGGCTGTTTATGTAGAAAGAATTTTATTATGTTTTTGATATGCTTCTCTCACAACGGAAGTTACACAAAAATTGTTCCACTAGATTAATCTGCAGTTAGGAGAGATCTTGCCTTTCAGAGCTTGTTTCTTTTCAGTACTTGGGAATTGTCTCCAGTCAAGTTGCTTACTGATTCTGAGAGGAGGTTCGTTCTGCTTTCTGTCACTTCCCAGATAATTCTTAGATAGTATTTGTTGCTTCTGTCATGCTCTGTCTCAGGGTACTAATGTTTTGTGAGGATTTTAGCAACACTTATTTGATATAGTGTTGTTCAACATAGTAAGAATTAGATTGCTTTGTTAGGTGGTGTATCAGCAGGATATGTCTTGTAGCTGTCAAGTTTACTTGTTGCCATAGTAATGCTTCAAATGCCACTCGTGGCAAGCAGTGTGACTTCTGAGCAAATGAAGTATGACTCTAGCTTTGCAGTGTTGAAGGTTTAAAACAAAAAAGGGAGGCAGTGATCTAGAAATAGAATATTCTTTTCACCATCAAACTGGTGGCTTTTTAGAATGTATTTGTATTCTTGAGTTATATGCTGCCTTGAAATAATTATTTTCTTGTCTTTCCATTTGTCAGCATTTTGAGCTAAATAGATCTAGAATGGGCATTTTTAACTGATAGAAAACGTATCAGATGAAGAATGACTGTGCTATTCCTCAAGTTTGATTGAATTGAGTGCCCTTAGTTCATATGTGATGCTTTGATTTTCCATTTCTAGTAGTCTATAAATAAAATCAAAGTGTGATTCCCTAAGTCAAGTCAGCCTAGAACAAATTGTCATGTTATACTCTGAGAGTTGAAGGAGAGGAGTTGACATTGGATCACTATTCTTTTTCTGTCTGCTGTTTTGTCAAGCCCTAGAGATTATTGGGATAATCATGATGATTTGGGGTGAAATTATAGTTTTACAGTTTTGGGCAAGACTGTATCCAGTGAGGAAACCTGTTGAACAATTCATCTGGTTAGAGAAAAATCTTGAAAGAATCACATGATAGGTTAGTGTGAAGGGAAGTATTTGTCAGTCTTGTGGGAGAAATGTGCTAGCTAACCCAGTCAGTTCTTGTCTTGACCAGCCAAGAATTAAGAAATTGATGCTGTAGCTGAGGAGCAAACCATGAACCTCCCGCAGTAAAACAGGTGTGTGCAGGAAAGAAGTTCCATTATTGATTGTATGGTGATAGTTGTTATTTATTTATAGATGTAAATAGATATAAGAATATTTTTCACATGTTAGCTCCTGCAGAGGAAATTGCACATTACTGTTAAACCAGTCTAACTATTGGCTGCTGTTTTTAAGTGGAAAATTATGTTTTCTGCCTGGGCCTTTTCTAGTGCCCATTGATCTCTGAGCTGCACTGATTCAACTCACTAACTTGGCAGAGATTGATTTTAAAAAGGGAGTTGCTTGTATTGCTTTTTGGCTGATACAGGTTTATAACTCTTGATAGGTCATGCTGTTATGTGCTACTTCACACTGAATGTGTAGCTGAGACAGTCATTACCTTTCTTTTACTGTAGCCTGGGTGCTCAGCTGACAGGTCTTTCTGCTTGTTGTTGGTTCTGGGAGGACACAAGGGAAAGAGTTACATTTTATGTGAAAGGCTGCTTTGAGGTGATGGTACACTTTCTTTTCTGTTGGTTTGAAGGAAATTTGAGCAGGATGCTAATTTCAGGCTGGGCATTTCTTCCTGTTGTTCTGATGTATTTCATTAGTTTTGAGCCTAGGATACCTCAGTCATGTGGCAGTGCTTCTCTATGTATCTTTCCTTGATCAGTCAATTTTCCCCTTCTAAACAGGGAGCAGCTGTACTTTGTCCGGCTTGTTGGAACTGGCAGTTAATACTTCAATTCTATTGTGAGGTGTTGCATCAACATGTAATGGCTCACTGAAATATTTTTTTTTTCCTGGAGTAAAGGTTTAGACAGAATTGATTTATGGTCTGAATCAGGACTGTGGCCTGACATATGAGTAGCCATGCAGTAGATATTGCTCATATTTGGTGCTGACATTTTGTAAAGTGCTCTTATATTCCTAGCTCTGAAACATGTAAAAGCTGAATCTTGGTCTTAATACAGTTAAGAGTAGTAATAACTATATTCTTATTTATTATTTTTATTCTATCTTCTGGTATTACTAAAAAAATATGTACACAGATTTCACCCATATCGCTGAATGTTCCTCAGTGGAATCTCATATCCCTGCTCGCCATGTGATTATGTTTCCATAGTATGCTCTAATAAAATAGGAATTAGTTGTTGTTTGAATAATAATTTCAAAATGCAGAAGTATCTGACCATAGTCTAAAACTGAATATCCTCAAAGCAAATGTAATGACTGTTGGTATATTAAAAAAAAGAAAAAAAAAGGAAAATACTCAATAACTTGTATTTATAGAATTGTATTTCTTGTGTGTTAATTCAAGAATTTAGAGAATACTGTTATTATTGTAGGGTAATTACACTTTGCCATTAAGGTGTCACGTGTAACTGTTTCTATATCTACAAAATTAAATCTGCACTCAATCTGAAGCAAAACTTCTAGTTTTAGACAAATTATTTGTGTAGATCAAGTGTTCAAACATTCAAAATACATGAATATGGCAGGTTATAGGTCAACAATACAATCAGGATTATTTTTGTGGCCTGGGCTTTAATTTAGAGAGATTTGGAATTGAATGTCTTTATTTACATACAGCCAATATTTCTTAGAATGTGTAACACTGTTACACAATACTTTTTAATTATTTAAATAAGGGATAAAATGAAAGCCTGTAAACGTTTCTGAGAAACTTTGCTCTTTTATTTTTAGGAATAATTGCACATTTATTTGGAAGATAGTTAAAATATGATATTGCACTGTTCACTCTTCTGATGTGTAGGAAATTCTTCTAATTTTTGGGAGTCTCTTGACCCCCATGTTTGTAATACATAAACTTACTGATTTTTATGCCTCATCATTCTGCCATGTCTTATTTTTTCAACTGATCCCTGGACTGTTTTTTGTGAATTTAAGACATTCTCAGCAAACTAAATATGCCTAGGATAATTGTATTTTGATAATGAAATATGTTTGTATAATTAATTTTCAAAGACAAAAACCTCATCACTTATCTCAGTCTGTGTGAAGACCAAAGGAATTGTTGTGATTATTGAGGGTAATTTTGTGTGTAAAACCAGCTGCCCTAGGACTTCCCTGAATTATGTGTGCTAGCAGTAGTTGAGAAAGAGCATATAGTGTCGAAAATCATTGTGTTGTCTTTTAAGAATTGTCAGTAATGAGGAATCCGCTGAAAAAGTTAATGAAGTATTCTGTTAGTAGAGTATCTTTATTAATGAAAATTTAAAGTCTTGGAGATATTTTTATGGGTTTAAGGAATGTAACATTCAGCCTTTTACTTGTATAATTTGTGTGTCAGAATGGAGATCTTTTGCAATTTCCTAGACTGAAGTAATTTGTATTAGCTAAATCTGAAGGAACTGAGCTTTGTAATTTTGACATACATATTATCCAGTATTATAATAATTTGGTCTTCTGGGTTTTTTTTTTTGTTTGTTGTGTTTTAAAAAACAATCTTTTCGTGAAATATGAACACTAGAACTGGATATAACATTCTAGCAGCAATCCTACAATGAGCAGATAGAGAGGTGTTATGATGTCTCGTGGTATTTATTTGCCTATTCGTTCATAATTATCATAACTTTAACACTCCAGCAAATGCGTATATCAGAAGTAAGTGATTACTGCATCATGTTAGGTGATGTTTCCATTTATTCTTGGCTTCTTGATGGATAATGACTTCTTTTATCTAAGTTGGTACATGTGTGGTTTGATCGCAGTCTGCTTAACCAGTTGATGCCATTTGTCCTTTACCACTTCCTGATCTCAGTATCAACTACAAACTTTCTAATTTTTTCCTGGGTAAAATATGTTTCAATATTAAGTCAGAAATTGATTCCTATGGAGTAGTAATTAGAGAGATATTTATTCAGTTAACTTACAGTTATATTTTGGGATCTATTATTTCATATATGATCTATTGATTTGCTGGCATTTTAGTTTCTTAAAAAGAGACTGTACTGTGTGATATAAACTTAGATGTCTTATGGAAGTTTAAGTGCCGTAATAACTATTGTCCTTATAGGCCAAACTTTTAATGCCATAGTAAAAAATTAGTTTGATAGGATGGAGAGCTTAGTTGAATGGCCATAGTTATAATGTCTTCCTTTAATTCTTTAATGGTCAAGTCCCCTTATTTGACTGGAATTGATGTTGAATTGATGACCCATTGTTACCAAAGTTGTTTCATTTATCCTTCCCAAACATGAATATCAATTATCTTCAGGTGATAAATCACCTTGAAAATTAATATTAAGATACAGGTTATCCAAATGCATCCTTCTCAACCTGTCTGACGTAGTAGCATGTCACCAAGGTTTCTCGTGGGCTAGAGCGCAGCCCCGTGGTGGCGGGGCCGGGACGCCGTGCCGGCGTGCCCCGCTCGCTGCCCGGCCGGAGCCGCCGGAGCTGGCCAGGGTGCTGAGCCGCCGGCCCGGGGTGCCCGAGCTTCCCAGAGCCGCCCAGGCAGCGGGCCAGCGCTTCATCGCTTCGTTGCTGAAAGAGGGCTGCCTCTGGTACTAGCGTCTCGTCTCCTCATCTCACTGTATCCTGGGCCTTGCACAGATAACCTTCGTGCCTTTGCTGCTTATACCAGAAAAAAACCTCTGCTGTGAAAGTTTTCCCAGAGCCACAGCTCCTCGCTTTTTAACATCTCCAGTCATGCTAAATTCATCATCAGGACCAGATTCTTTGCTGTCCAAATTATACCAAATGCACCTATACCAATCACGAGCAAGAGATATAAACCTTTTACAATGCAATTCTATGAGCAATAACTGTGCACTACAGTGAACTTTCAGACACTGTATAAAAGGCCAAAACCATTTTTTCCCCCTGTAGCTTAACAATTTTCACAAAACACCCCAAGAGAATCCTATAAAAAAGCCTCCCAAGATGGATCTAGAAAGTAACACTTAACATCTACAAACATCTTTCAGCTTATTACAGATTTTGGTTTCATTTTTTCTTCCATGACCACAAATTCTTGTGTCCTGTCTTTTTGTCCACACTACTCATTTATTTTTTTTTATATACTTTAAAGGTGATTAGTGATAGCACTGGTTTAAATGATTATTAAACATACCTCCCTCCCATTACTTTAGTAATCCACTTTTAAAAATATTATACCCAATTTAGTGAGTGTTAGTCCATATTCATTTGAATCTATATGTAGCTATATTGCCTAATTTGCTGCCGTTTTTTGTAAGTAGTTATGGTTAAAGACATGAATCTTCATTGATACAATTACAAAGTTCTGTATTTCTGTAAAAAATATATGTATATGTAATGTACATGGAAGATACATAAATAAGGCAAACATATGTGTATAACGTAAAAACACATATATGTGTGATGTGTGTATATATATATGTATTAAAAAGTGTGTCGTGTTGTATTCTTTATAACAAAGTATGTTAACATAGATGTATTATAAATACTACTATGCTTCTGATTCCCTGAACTAATTTTTGCTCTGATGCAGTTATACCTGAGAATATTGAATAGAGCAGAAGCTCTTTGATGGCCACCTCAGTAATTATGAGGAAGTAGAAACAAGAGCCGTGAGAGAAGCAAGGTGTTTGAACATCTAACATCTTCCTCCTTCTCCCCTTTTCTGGTTAATTCCTTTTCCTCAGGGCCTTTCTGGTGAGAGGTTTGGATGCCCTTCTGCTGTGTGGCCTGCATGGCTCTCAGGCAAGAGCTGGAATTTCTTGTCGTAGCTGCTGTTGCATGTAGCGTGAAGTGAAAAGCCAAGAGCAGAGAGTCGGAACTGATAAGTAGCAGAACCCAAAAGAGGCAGCTGTCAATGTATTAAAGGCAAAAATAGAGGATTCGTTTATTTATTTAGGCTTCATGTGTGTGAATTATATGCTGTAGTCTAAACATGGTGATGGGAAGTAATTTCAATGAATTGTATTATTTTAAATCCTTGGCATGTTTTGATAAGCTTGCTTCATTTCTTATGCATCACCATATGCATGGCAATTTTAGTTCACACACACACAAAAAACAAATCTCTAGCTAGTTGATGGAACTATTTTAATATTCTGAGAATATGACTATTGCTCTACTCATGAATGCTTTTTTCCTTAAAAGATGTAAGCCTCTCATACTTTTTTGATTTTTCAGCTTTAAAATTATTACTGAACAACTGTTAGTGATTATTGAACTCTTATTTACTAGCTGCCAGACTGAAGCAAAGCTATTGGATGGAAGCAAGTTAAAAACACTTTTTGCAATTCAATACTGCAGCCATCGACACTTAAATAAAACTTCTGAAAATACCCCTGAAACTTGAATCTCTTTTCTTGTGTCCATCACCAGCTACCAGCTCAACAAAATTTCCAGGAACAGATTGTCCTTTAGTCAGGCTTGGCAACTGATAGTGACCAGCAAATGGATTAAAAAGCATAGTTTTACCCTGTTTTTTTCTGCATGCTGTAGGGTCTTGCATGGTTTTAAATATTTAATGGTGTGGTCAAAACCTAGTCCCCTCGGGGAAGGAAGTTCTATGTCACTTTAAGTGTGTGATCACTTCTCTAGCAAACTATGTAGAAATCTTTGTATCGTTCTTTCTTGTATGCCAGTAGTGCCATATGAAAAATAGGTATATATGTGCTGAATGTAATTAGGAAAAAAAAGTGCCCTAATCCAGAACAAAGCCTCTGTGATGTTGGACTTAGTCAGGATTTGCCTCTAATATGTTTTCTGAGTGAAAGGACGAGATTAGAATTTAGTTAAAATTCAGAGATTCTTTATGAAATTATGTTGAGGCAACCAAAACTATTTAGAAATCTGAAAAGAATGTTAAGAATTGTGAAGATTGTGTCCAGTGGCAACAAAATTATGGGAATTCTTGTCTTTTTTTTTCATCAGTTTAACATAGTAACTTATTTGTGGAAAAGAGAGTCATAAGTCTTTCCAGTTCTTTCACAGCAGTTTTTTATGGCTGCTCATAAGAGATTTAAATTTTTTTTGTAAATTATATCAAGTATGCAGACCTCCCTGAGCTAACAAAGTAGATACAAAAATCACAGTTGTGGGTTTTTATACTTTTGTTTCCCTTGGTGCTCAGACATTTAGCAACCTAAAATTTTTGTCCTGTCACCTATTTAAAAATCACTGTCATTTGTTTTGCAGCTGCCAGAAGTAACAAACAGTTTTTACATTAAAGTTTTCTTTCTGTTCAAACTGTAACATTGTATCTGACCATCAGTGGCTTAAAAGGGATTCAGTGAATTTTCATTGTCAAAAATCTGACCCTGGATGTCTGCACCAGATTTGTGAAGATGGAGATAGTCTTGACATCGGGAAATGTGTATTAATATGTTGTTTCTCTGCATTCAAGCCATCAAATTATTTGATTATAAAGACTGGAGGCATTTCTGAGTCTTTTCTGAAGGTGGGTACAGGGAGGAAAACCCATATGGAGACACTGAAACAACACAAACCCAATGCAAAGTGGAAGTGACAATATGTGGAAAATTAAAGTGATAGAGTAAATGGTATTTAGAGTTCCTGACTGCTTTTTGCATACAAGTGTTTCTAATTTTTTTTTTTCAAAATAACCTCACATAAGTGCCAGAAAAGAAGAGTGTACTTGAATTGAATTGGTTTGCTTTATGATGTCATTCCTGCAACAGTTTTAGGGTTGTAGCTTCTTCTAAGTAACTGACAGAAGATTATGCACAAGATTTTAATTTAAGTTGCATCTCATCAGTTCAAACAATTTGAATTTGTGTTGTTGGTGGGAGCAGTCTCTCATCTCTCCGTCTTCCCAAACATAATGTAGGAATGTAAAATTCTGAAGTAGACTAAAGATCTGTATTCAACAGTGGTCATATGTGGATATCTAAGGAAAAGTACAAAACTACAGATACTGTAAATTATACTTTCCTCTAGTTCTTTTCCATTTTCTAGTAAGGGGCTTCCTGCACTGAATATACTTAATACGTATTTTCAGTAGCCCACAGTAGTTTTCTTTTTCATGTTGACCATTGTTCACTTGAACCATTGTGAACTTTTATTATTCTTGGTATCCTTTGGTAAGAAGTTGCATAGATTAGTTTGCTCTGATTCTGGCTCCTGCTGACCTATCTTGATTATTTTTTTGGTTCCTTTATTGAATGACATTATAAATAGCTGATTCCTAGCCAACCTCTCTATGCCCCTAATGATTTTGTAGACCTCTGACAAATACCCGTCTCTACTTCCCATCTTCCCTTGTAAAAAATTGTAAATGCTTACTTTATGTGAAAATTACTCTGATTATCTGATTATCTTGATTATCTTGTTCTATTTTCTTATTTTCTGAACTTTTTTTTTTTTGAGATAAGAAGGGCTAGAATTGCATACAATACTCAAGGTCTTAGTGAACCATGGGTGTATACATGATCTTCATGTTGTCATCTGCTTTGTCTGAATTCCTAACATTTAATTTTTTTTTTACTGCTATTTAGCATTGCCTTGTCATCTTTTCTTATTGTATATCATAAAAATAAGATCTTATTCTTGATTGCTAATACTTTCTCGTAGGTTTAATGAACAGATAGGATTATTTTTCTGATATACGTAATTTTACATGTACCTACATAGAACTTGATCTACCATTTTATCTCCTACTTATACAGTACCATGAAGTCACCCAGCAGTTCCTTTCAGTTGTCCCTTGAATAGTTTGGATTGGGACTTTAAAGATCATCTAGATCCAACCCCTGCCATGGTTCCCAGGTTGCTGAAGGCCCCATCCAGTCTGGCTCCTTCATTTGAAGGAGCATTGTGTTTAGATACCCAAGGAATCCATTCCAAATTTGAAAGCAGAGCTGTTAGTGATCCAGATGGAAGATCATGAGTCAGGTTTTCTATATGTGAACACTTTGTGCAAAAGTATTTTTTTAATGGAATCTGAGTGAAAATATTGATCTTAATAAACGATAGCTCATCAGCCTAAAAAGGGTAGCTTTGTGCTGTACTGTATATTTATAGATAATCTAGACAAGATGCAAATACTGAAATTACATAGTCTGGTGATACAAGGGTATTAAAATTAGCAAATATGAAGATGAAAAAACTGGAGAAAGACCTTGCAACTCTGGGGTAATGAATGAAAATTATCATAAAACAATTCACATAAGATAAATAATTTAAAAATCTACAGTGATGAACTTACTTGTTTTGAATGGGGTCTTGCTGGTTCTTTGAAAATAGCGGGTTAGTGCCTACTAACAACGCTGGCCTCCACATCTCAGAGGGGTTGAAATAGATCTGGAGAAAGCACACAGGTGGCGATCAAAATCAATGAAAGGCCAAATAGTTGAAGAGGTAAATGAGGGAGCAGATGGTAGTGGTGTATTCCCTGTGTAGGACTGAAAGGTGAACAGGGAGCAACTGCACATTGCCTTCCTGTACAAGGGTTAATGAACCTCAAATCTAACTAGCAGAAGACAAATTGGAAATAAAGGTGTGCTTCCCACAGCATGGAATTAGGTTACAATTTGCTTACGGTAGAGTGTTCTGGGTGGGAAAGTTTTCATGGTTCAGAAAAATTCTGATGAACTTGGAGACAAAAAATCTTAAATACCATCTTTGGCTCTGTGTTTTGTGTCCCATCTTGCTATATCCCCAGAAAATATTCAGGCAAGTGTGATCATATGCTTTCTGTGTCCTTGTGTTTTTCCCTAGACACCAGCTGTTGGCAATAGTCAGGGGCAGGAGATTGGACTAGGTGGATCTTTGCTCTAAGGCAGCCTGTCTCCTCTTCTGATTAGCTGCCCATGCTATCTGCTTTTCTACTGTCTAACCTAATTTTTTTCTGCTGCAAATTAAGTTGATATTTTTGGATTTGTTCCAACTTCAAATGCCTTTGCCAAAGTTCCATTTTGTTTTTTTAATACCTGTCTTCCATTTCAAACCTTGAAGAACCTTTGATTAGGAGCTCAAGTTTCAGACACTGCTACTTGAAGCCACCTTCAACTACAGCTACTAAACAAGTGCATACTCAGACCAAACCACATTGTTGACTGGAGCCCCTGTACCTTTGTAGTTTCCAGCACCAATTTTTTTTAGGGACAGACTGGTAAGGCAGTCTTAGATGAGATACCCATTTCCTTTGTTATGGTGTATTGTACTTGTAGATTTGATGTTGCCTGAGCCCATGTGATCATTGTGGAATATTCTGTGAACAAGAGAGACTTCCTGGCACAGTACAGAGCCCCTCTCTACAGCCATACCGAACTAAAAATAAAGCTATAACTTGTGCTGCTCTGCTGGCAGTATGTAGTTTGTTTATTTACCTGCCATAGTGCCACCTTCCTTCACCAGAGCCAGGCACCAAGCTATTTCCTACCTCTCCTGTCATAAGGAGCTGCTTACGTGGCTGTGTCCTACCCACTGGTGCTAGGGGTGTTGACATCAGTGCTGAGTTGGTCTTGGCGTGAGTGTCTCTGTGGTTTTTCATCTTTTTGTGCTTGCCTTTTTTAGTGCTCTTGATCTGCTGCTGGAAAGTACAATCCTCCTTGAACATACTGAGATGTCTCCTGCATAAACTGTAATGTCATGGTGTGTCTTTCCTCCTTAACTCTTTCAGGGATTGCTGTGTTGTGTGGCAGGATGGCATCGCATGTCCACATTCCTCTCATTGAGGAGGCCTGTCAGAGTTTGGTAGATATCCTGCACTATGTGGACTCCCTCATATTCAATCTTCCTGTCAGCTTGGCTCTTTAGGAATTATCCTGCTTGGTGTAGTAGTTGCTGTCCTCATTTCACACATTAGCAAAGAGAAGAGCTACTGTATTTAAAGAGATAGAATACCTATGCATGCACAGCCAGTGCCCTCTTTTTATCACAATATTGGAGCAGATTTAGTTACGTGCCCTAAAGATAAGGAAGCTAAGAGATTAGACATTACAGATTGAAAACAGATTTTTTCCCTCTGTTTTTTACCTTGTTCTGCTTAGCAAGCTGTCAGGCCTCACTCACCATGTTTTTGTGATGTGCTTTATCCACTGATGCATCAAGAGAATTCTCAGGTTTTGTTAGTGAGGTCCAGGTCACTTCATGGCTGGTGCTGCAGCCTGAGCGCAATGCCATGAGTGCAGTCATGTGGCTGCCGGCTGGGCTGATTCTGTGCCACTGGCAGCCTTGCTGATGACTTGAACGCTGTCGGTGCAGACAGCATTTTGCTATTCACATGCCATCTATCTGAATGTCTCACCAAAGTTTCTCTGCCAATTTTCTTGTATTTTAGAAAAAGTTAACTGTTATTCCCATTTATAATTAGACTTTGCCCTGACCTTTACTTATTTGATTAAGTATTTAGCTGTATTTATGCCCTTGCATCATTCTTGCACAGTCCTTAGCAGCAGCTCTTCTCCTCTGTAAACTGCTGTGTATCTACTGTGGAAAGTTTCATAGGTTTTGAAAGAAGTTCTTCAGAGCCGTGTATTGCTTGCCTTCTTGTCTCCTGTAGTTGTGTGTTGTATGCGTGTGTTGGGAATTTATAGTTTTCCTTACTGAGAAAATGGATTTGTGAAATAACAGAAATAGAGAGTACTAGTGGAAAGGTCAATAGTTCAGAACATCTTAAAAGATCAATTTGTGTTATTCCTTGGTGTGTAAAGTTAGTGACATTGATGGTGAGCTATTAATATTCTGAGTTTATCCTAAGAGGATAACTGACTATTCCAACATTTCAAAAAACTGGAAGCAAAGATTTTAATTTTGCTGATAAATCCAGACTGTAATTAGTTTGATATTATAACACTGTGCCACTATTTAAAATATCTTAATTATTTGACTTCAAGATGTCTTTGTTCAAAACCACACTTCACTACCACTTTTCTACAATGAAAGTTTTCCTAGGATCTTGAAAAATTATTATTGTAAAACCTTGTATAATTAAGGTAATTACAGAGCTGACTTTCAATTTGCAGGTTTCTTTGAAGAAGACTTGACAAGTAAAACAAATTTTTATATCAAAAATCCATGCTTCTAGTTCCATTTCGGTTTGTTGTCAATACCACAACAGTCTTAGTGAATCTAAGAAGCAGATGACACTGTCAAGGTTTTAAAATTTTTGAGTGATTAATAAGGTTTCACGATCCTCTTTTTGGTTTGGAACCTACTCTGAGTTGTGGCAGAAAAAACTGAAAATAATACTGCGTTATTTGGCATGAATTTAACTTCTTCCAAGGCTTAGGTTTCCACATTAGTATTAAAGTCTCTGCACCTGTGGTTGAAGTTCAACAGCTGGTTTGAGTTGAAAGCAGCACAGTAGCCCAGCGTTTCCTCGTTCCCTACAGCTAACTCTCATTCTTTCTCTTTTTCTGACATAAGTCTTCGTGTGATAGTGTGACAGATCAAATTAGGAAATTAACTCAAGCATCTGAAAAATACCATGGCAAAAATGTCATGGATTAAATAGGAGTTTTGATATATGACTCATTCGAATTCTCTCCTGATCAAAATTTTCTGGTTTTCTATAGGTAATAAATTACATTCTGTGTTTCTGATAGGAGCCCCAACCATATAATCTCTCCCTGTCATGCACATACAGATGCTTTCCTTTCCCTATGGCAAGGTATAGAGTACCCTTTGTCTCAGTTGGTCCGATCAAGAAACATTGAAGTTTTATTCAATGCAAATGCTTTTAAATCCAATTTAATTTTAAAGTTTAAATTCTATTTTACACTTGAAGAGAGTTTTGTGTGTCTAAAACTTGTATGATTTTGCTACATGTATTGGTTGGTTTAGTAAAAGATAATACACTCCTTTGATAAACTTTGCCTTATTTGGGTTTTCATAATATTTTGGTACTGAAGTCTCTTGCAAAGTGAAAATAGCATGGTAGCTTGAAATATATGTCTTTTTAAAATAAGACTTGAAACTAAACATTATATTTTTAACTGTCTTTAAACTGAGAAAATATCTCCACCTTTGTAATAACAACTGCAGAAGTTGCCAGAAGGAAGTACAGACTCCTTGGCAATAGCGCACAAGACAGTTGGGAGCTTTTCACACCTGGAATCTGCAAGTGGTGATGAGTATTTTTGGCACCCAAAAGCTTGAGAAGGGAAAACCTAAAATGACTTTGGTTCTGTGTTGAATTTTAAAAAGATTTTCTTCACAACCAGTACGGTTGGAAATTTAAGTTAGGCTCTTAAATTTGGTTTTCTCATTGATGTGGGGAATTACGATTTTCAAAACATCAGCTTTTAATGGATGTATTTAGAAAATATTCAGGTTTAAGTGTAGGATAGCTTTCTAGTTTGGATGTTCAAATAGATGCATTTAAATAATTTCTATCCCTAGAATTAACAATTTGAAATGTTCTTAGCCATTCTAAGACAGTGGACTTTACCATGACTGTGGTTTCTGAAATTAGGACCCTTGAGCATTTCCTGCCCTTCTTTTCTCTTTATGCTGGCCTTTTAAAATTGTCTTTGTTTCTTAAGTTCTGCTTAAAAATAGAAAGTACAGAAATGGAAAGCATCTTAGGCAGATTTCAGTTAATTTACTAGTTTTTTAAATGAGCTGAAAGCAGGCAGGTAGAGCTCCTAATATGCTTAAAGAGTTCCTAATAGTAAAAGGTTGATACTATTCCACAGTGGAGACAACAGGACATATATTCCTTCCTATGGGACGGTAGTAATCTGTTCTCACTTGCTTTGTCCTGGAACTTGCAGTACCTCCATTCAGCCAAAATTGTCTGTGCTACTTTCTCAGCCTTAGATCTGAGCATTACCATCTATAAAGGCTGGTAAGCGGAAATTGGCTTCAGTTTAGGCTATCTGTAAGGGAATTAAATACATGTGCACAAATTACATGAAAGGATTGCCTTTTTTCTGGAAATTTTGCACTGTTGTTTTCTAATACCATATAATCTCTTAGTGTACTTGGATGGCGTAAATTAAATAAGTTTTTTGTGGGGCTGTTAAAATCAGTTAAGTGGATAGAAGAGTTTTAAATAATGGATGCTGTTTGCACAGTATTCTGGATATTAGCACTAATGTGTTTACCTGTTCTTATTTTATACTGTGATCAGTTCCCAGCAAAGACTTATGTTATGGAACAGTCTATCCTCATTGTGTTGTCCTAGTTACTCCATGACCTGTCATCTGGAAATAAATTTGACAGAGGGCTAATTGTCTTTAATTGTGGTAGTTCTGTTATCTTGAAAATTTCCTCTGAAGTGATAAACTGATCTCATAAGAAAACTGATGACTTAATGAATACAGAAGTTTAGGAGATATATTGCAATTAGAATGACTGTTACTTTTTTAGGAGAATTATAAAGAAGTGTTTGTTGTGCTGAAAATAGCCTTACTGCCACCTATAAAACTGCTAAAGGATTCATCTGCTGAATGAGTAAGGGAAAGCTTGCACCTTAACTGTGTGTTATTAATTATTCATCTGCTTTAGTGGAATGCAGAACATGCTGGAGCCTTCTTAAATTATTAGCAGCATCATAGGCTGTTAAAGAGCTGTGCTGAAAACAATGCATTTCAATAATACAAATGCAACTGTATTTACTTTTAAGAGTCTTTAATTCATCTGTGAAATTTGGAATGGGCCTAACAGTCTGAATTCAAATCCTTCCAAATTCAGAGAAATTTCTGTTTCAGTCTTGACCAGTGAACCACCTCCAAAGAATGCATATTTATGTCTGTCCAAAAGTCCTTTAAATGTACTCCTCTCTAATAATGTCCTTTTCTTCTGAATAAATTTGGGGGAGGTGATTGTAACCTAAATTGCACCTACTAGAATACATGTTATCTGTTATTAGGTAACAAATGTACTTATCCATTGCAGTACATCAATAACAGATTTGCAGTTATACAGTGTTAAGGCCATTAGACAACAGAGCAATGAAACTGTCTACATCAGATTGTGAATAAGGTCTTTAAAAACCACATTCGTGTAGTAATGCTTGAGTGTAAAGATGGAGGTGTATATACATCTGATAAAACAAAACTATAAAGCAGTTTCAGTCTTAAATTAGGGAAATAAGACTTCTATCACAAGGAAATAATAATAATAAAAAATTTTCTCCCTATTAGGAATTGATATGATAGAGTGTAATTCTGTGTGGATGTCTAACTCAATGTTGCTGTCTATATCACAAGAAGAATGTGGAGCAAGGAGGGGGATTTTGAAGGAGGACCATATAAAAGTCCCATGGTTATGAAGGAAGGCTTAAAGCTAAATGTATTAATTTACAGGAGGTTAAAAAGAAAAAAACCAGTTTAGATGTTTAAATGAGGTGAAATTACTGGAAATGGAATTTTCTTACCAAAATTGTAACCAAGTCCTATGGTAAAAAGTTAAACATATTAAGCCTTGAAACAAAGCAAGTTATGCTTATTATGAGGAAAGGAACACACTGGAACATGTTAGAAGTGAAAATCGTTTGGAGTCTTACATATTAGTGTGTGCTAATTCACTAAAATGGGTTGAAGTTTTGAAGAGGCCTGATCACGTAAAGGTTTGGACCAATTTCAAGTCTTCTGGCCTTGAGACTTGTCGTTGAATCCTCCTTCTGCTTTACTTGAAGTCTTGAAAAAACAGGATTCTTCAAACTGGCTTCAACATGTTTGTAATGCTTGCAGTTGATTTTTAAGCTTCAGGAGGAGGTTAGCACCTTGCCTTCAGGGGCTCAGGAGAGAACTTTTGCCTCCCATACTTGACAGTTCAATGGGTCCAGGGGTTTTATTGCTTTGAATACCTGTTATTGGTGATATAGAATAGACATTGTTGCTTTATAATGACCTAGGATGACAAGAGATGTAACAAGGAATTAGTGTATTAGAATGGGATTGAGGAATTGTGTAGAAATGAAGGTTTTGTTACTCTGGCCATGTAGGTGTTAGTGTTACATACAGTAACAGAGTACTTCTGTGACAATTCTTCAAATACAGGATGGTTCTTTGAATGTGTGTGTTGTACCTTTGCATTCTGGGCCAGTTGCTGATGCTCTCTTAGTGTGCTCAAGAATCCATTAATGAATAGCTCTCAGAAATACTTGTGACTATAAACTGTAACTTGAAATGTATTTTAAAAAATAAAAGTTAAGTATCAAATCAGGAGTCAGGTCAAGGCTGATAGCAGTATTAACAAAAAAATCTGAACTGTCATATCTTTGATTTAATAAAGCATCTACTTTTCCTACAGGTGATGCATTTTGCTCATGTTTGAAAGCTTCAGCAAAAATCTTACTTGCAATTTTAGATTTTGTTCTGGTGAGATGAATAGTTTCCCCATTACTTGTTTTAAGCAAATGCCAGGAAAAAATAAACCCTTTTGAAGTCCTAGCATAGAAGTGAACAATTTATTTGTGAAGACCAACCCCTTCTTTGATGTAACTGGCAGGTGATGGAAAGAGAAGCAAATATTTGAGTGAGGGGAAAAACCAATGTATGTGCTTTAAGCATGTAATTTTGGAAATAGACCTTTTCTCCTTCGTTTGTGCCTTTTCATTTTGTCTTAGTTCCTGACTGTGTTATGATAATTCTGTTAGAAAGGACAGTAATTATGGTCAGTGGTTAGTAATGTTAAGGGGGTTCACATAAATGTCTCTAGTTCTTTTTACAATTTTGACCTTATCTGCAGGGGAGAATTTACTATCACTGGTAGAATTTAAATTGGTTTAGTTCAACCTGATTAAATTGCAGGATGGACACTGTTACTCAGAATACACAGCCTTAATTTGGTTTCCCTTCATTTGTTTGAATTAAACCAATTCAGGCTATGTGTTCTGAATGAACACTCCTTTACAGGGATGTAATCCACTGTCATTGGGTATAAATTTAGATCCTCAGCTAATCCGGATTAATATTTCTCCAGAGGGTTCTGTTTTGTTTGGAGTTGGTTCAACTGTCATAATGTACAATTGAAGCAAAAAGGCATAAATATAATATGAAAAAGAAATATGAAACAACATGAGAAAAACCACAGTTACTGTCACGTCAAACAAATGTTTGTCTTGAAAAGCCGGGTTGTTTAAGCAGCAGAGTGTTTATTAAAAAAGTATAATTTAATCCCAGTAGTGAGCTTGGCATTTAGCCGCATGGAAGGCCATACTGCTGATTTAAATCAGAATGGTTTTACCAATTTTGCATATCACTTGTGTGTTGATTCAGGAAAAAAAGCATTGTTCACTTGCAGTTTATGCCATTTTGAAAGTGATAGAAATAACCTAAAGCAAATATACTTTTGGAAGAGTATTGTCTTTGGATAAGAGCGTTTATACAGAGTTACATTTGTGTAATTACATCAGTGTAACAATAAGCACAATTCTAGCAAAGCTCAAAGAATTGAAATCAGCTTTTAATTGGTTGTAGTAGTTGTTGATGGGAGCCATTATGGATATATTAATCTCCAAAATACAATTTTTTATAATGCTATCTATAATCCTATTTAGCAATGATTGCTAAAACCAGAAAATTAAAAAAAAAAAACCCCTGTCAAAATTACCAAAGACAGGGTTTTCAGGGTTTTTGCTTACCAAAGACAGCTGTTTATAGCCTGAAATAATTGTACTTTAGATGTATTTAATCATAAATAATCCTTCCTATGTGAAGCACATTGTAAAATGTGTAGTAGTCTGTATGCAGTGCAATTGCAATTTAAGTATCTATTTTTAACATTGTAATTTTTGGTTAATATTATTATTAATTAAACAATTATTTAGTTATTAATTAGATTTTAAAAGGGATTATTAAAATTAAGTTTAAATGTAATTATGCCTTGCAGCAATTTTAAACTGCTTGTGGAATATATCTCGGAAAATGTTTATGTTCATTAGTTCTATATTGAGATTGGTATTGGAGATTTGAGAGAGAGCAGGTTAAAAATTAAGGAAGGATATCCTTGAATTTTTTTCTGTACTGGAAACTGTTTAAAATTTCATTGTTAGTCACTGTGGGGTACAAAAACTAGTTAAGGTGCTGGGTAAGAAACACAATTTTTGCTGTATTTCTTGTTATTCTGTTAATCCCTGAGATCCCGTATTCTGCTCTGTTTCTGCAGTGACAGGTTAAATGGAAGCCATTCCCGGGATCTGGATGGTTTCTACTGACGCAGACTTTGCATAGCAGCTCCATTGCCTCAGGAGGTTGCAATGAGTGGAGGAGGGGATCAGCCTGACATCCTCAGTGTGGGAATATTGGTCAAAGAAAGATGGAAGGTGGTGAGTATGCCTTCCTGCAATTATTTTTCTTCTTGGAAACATATTTTTAAAAAGAAGTGGTTTGTGCTTTGACATTTGTTTGAAAATTCTTGTGAGATTGTTTTGCTTAAATTAAATTGTGAGTGAGCTTTAAAACTGCTTGTTTCTCTTACCCTAGTTTAAAAAGAAGATATGAGGATTTAAGGTGGGTTATTTCTTTTGTTTTCCTAATAAGGACCTGGGAGAGCTCTTAAATTCCAATGTAGTGCCTGGTCCAAGCCCATCTGGAAGAGTACTGTTAGTATATTGAATCCAATCAGGCAGTGATTATGTCAGTCCATTCTGGAGATCAGTCAAATGCCCTCCCCTGAAACTAGTAAGTTTGTTACTTATTATAGGGAGCTCTTTCAGGACCATGCTGCTCTTCCTTTTGTTTTTTGGATTTTATAGCATAGATTTATTCCCAGCTGATTTATATTCATTTGATTGTGTGCCAGGATAGGCTTTACCATAAATAGCTCTGTTCCCTTTTGCTGTTCATATCCTTGATTTGCATCTTGAAGGAAACAGTATCCATTTGAAGCTATTTTTGCTGGGAAAAACAGGCTGAGTTCTCCTAGTGCCTTCTTTATTCCTCTGATCACTTTATTTTTTGGCTTAGAATAAAAAAAAAAAAAAAGAAGAAGAAAAAGAGCCAATTCACAACAGAGCATTTGAGGTATCTGTGTGTATCTGTAGTTGGCTGTGAATGGATTCTGAGTTGCTTGCTTTATATTACTCCCCTATTTCAAGATTTTACTAAAACTGAACATAGAAGATACAGATTCATCATTAATTTCAAATTCATAAGAGAGAATAATTTCAACTGTCTTGTGCCCTATCTTTCATTTAAATATGCAGGAAGTTGGTACTAACTTTGTGTAGGAAATCTTTATATTCCTTTTATGTAAATAGAACCTAAATAGCTATCTGTGGAGTGTAAGTATTTGTAAAATACCTTCTTATATTTCATCTCAATACTGCAGTGAAGTAAAACCTGAAAGCACAGTCTTGAATCAGATAAAATAGTATAAAATACCATTAATAAATAGATACCAACATACTAATATATCACTATCCACAAAACTACTCACTTGTCTGATGTGTGCTACGTGTTCTCTTCAGGTTTATTTTCTTTCCTATTTAATGAAGACTGCTGATGAGATAAGTGTCTTCTGGAAAATTGTGAAAGTAGACTGTAGTTAATTTTATGTAATTATACATTTTCACTTGTAAGTTTTCTAGATCAAGTATTACAGGTAGATTAATGCCAAGTATTTCCTGGGGGTAACTCTTCAATTTCTTATCTTCTGTAGCAAACATTAAGGATTTCTTGATGGCATCTAAGGCGATAGACTTCCTGAATTCAGGATTTCATAGGAGTGTCTCCCAGTGAAAGAAACTGAAATGCAGTTTTCAGGTTTTTTCGCTGTTGAGGACCTTGTTCTTTGCAGTTGTGAAACCATACTTAAAATTTTTGAACATTAACATTTTTGAAAACCATGTTCAATTTAACTTTAACCTAGACATTATTTAGGATGATTCTATTTTTAAAAGTAAGCATAAAAATGACATTATAAAATGTTTTTTCCCCAGTGACAGACACCTTCTCTACTGGTGTCCATATCTATTAGCATTTGCTTTTATCTTTTGTTGATGCCTTTCCTCATGCCTCTTTTTTGCCTTTGAAACATTTATTACAATCCTGACTTGGAGAGACTTGATTGTAATGATAATTGGTTTTAGATATGTTTAAGAATCCATTCAATATGTAGTGTAAGCAAAAGGGCCAAGATAAAACTTGTTGGAAATTGTATGCTTCAGCCAGGAAGCATACAAAGACACAGAAGTTGAAGAGAGAATGGAGAGAAGGAGTTTGGGGTGTGAGATGCTGAATGCAAAAAAGGGAAGCCTGAAATGAATGTACAAAGTGGGAAATGGTAATGCAGATGTAAACAAGGGCAATGCGGTTCTTGTCAAGGTAAAAGATGTGAGCAGATGTGGCAGGAGGCCTCCATGGTGGAATGGTCAACACCTGCCTGAAATGGAGTGCAAAATGCAAGTGAACAGAAGGTGGGAGTAGGGATGGGCTGCCCAAGATTAACATGGAGACATTGGTTCTGTGTGAAGAATATATGACAAAGCCAGAGCTCAGCTTGCAGTTGTGACTGGTGAAGGATGTGAAAAGCAACAAGAAAAGCTTCTATAGGGATGTTGGCAGCAAAAAAAAGACCAAGGAAAATACGGGCTCAGTGTTGAATGTGTGTGACTCGGTGACAGAGGATGTGGAAAGTATTTTTTCTGCAATCTAAAAGAGGTTGATTCGTGCCTGGAACTACAGACTGATGTAATTATTGGATGTGTGTTAATGATTCTTGTGTACTTTATCTGAGGTTATAAATTGATCTGTTTATTTTATTAGTGTGGTGGTGTGTTTGTTGTAAGGTTTGTTTTTAAGATCACAAGCAGAGAAACAGCCCTTTCAAAGGCAGTTTTTCTCGGTCTGGCCATTTCTCAAAGCTGGTAAATGAAGTTAGATGATAAACTGGTCTATGTTTTTTGTCTTGGGTGAGGATGGCTGTGTCATCTCTTTCCTTTTCCTCTCACCTTTTTCACCATACATTCTCACTGGTGTGCTTGTACTATGCTGAAAATTCATGTGTTTGTGGTGGAAACTAGAGTCAGATCAATGTCTGTGTTTAATTGTTGAAGCCCTACTAATAGCTCAGAGCTCAGTCAAGATAATGGTATTACCAGCCCAAGAGGTGGATCAGAAAAGTGTAGATTTAAAATGGCCAGGTTAATATACACAAATAACATGTATTTTTTTTAAGAAAAGTATATACATGCATGTAATCCTGTTAGAACTTGATGGTTTCTGAATATTTAGGTGACAAATCTCTTTCCTTTCTGTAAGGACTAACACTCTGCATTTATTAAATACATCAGAATGTAACCAAATTATACTGAGAGTTCAGGGGACTGAAAGGTTACTATTTCTCTTGGTTTATTTTAACATTCAGCCTAGGTTCTTGAAAGATGTCGGCTAAAGAGGATTGAGCTTGAGCCTGTGTTGGCATTATTCATGTTACACTGCTTCAGAGAAAGCATATAATCTGTGGAGGAGATCGCATTTGCTAGCAGCTAGTGTGAGAGAAATGAACATGTGAGTTTGTAGTGAACAAGTGTTGCACTAGAAGGAAATATTTAGGTGGATTAGTTCTGTAGGTCTGAAAATGTGGTATGCTATCCTATTATGCACATTTTTTCAACCTGGCAGTGAATTGTCCAGAGGTGACTAATGTAGATCATGCTGTGTATATCTTGGACCATATTTTTTCCTCGTTTTAAGAATATTGAAATAGCTGTTGTTTGCAATGATAAAAGACCTTCAGGACAGAACATGCATGATGAAATACGAGTATTGCTGTAATCATACAGAATAAAAATTTCATGTGATATGACTTGAAAAAGGCAGGTAAGCAATATGAGTATTTTATCCGTTATCTTCTTCCGTATTCGTAGAGCCTAGGCTATTTTAAAAAATGTTTTTCCTGCTCAGTCGAATGTCTGATCCATCTGGATTAGGAGACATTAGATTTATTTTCAGAATCTGAAGGTAGGTCAGCGTATTGCTGCTCTCTAGAGCCCTGGAATGTTTTGATGACATTTAATACAGTGTAGTCATATACTGTTAGCAACTGTATGTTTTCAGATGACATTTAAAGAACCATGTCAGTCTTAGGGTAAGTTCTTTTTGTCTCCTTTTCTCTTTTATCAGCTTTAGAATGTTAGCCAGGGGAGGCAATATGAAAGCATTTTGTGAAACAACATTGACATTTTTGATATTGAAAACCAAACAAGTGTCTGTTCCCCGTGACCACTTAAAAGCAGAGTGAAAACACAACTATTAATATTTGCTCTGAATGTAGTACAAACTAATTAGTATGCCATGAGCATTCTCTTTACCTCTTCCTGGCACAGATGAAACTTTCGATGCTGCAAGTTTCTTTAGTCTGTCTGTTAATAAGAATGGTATTGGTGAACCATAAATAAATGTGAGTAATATTTGAAATGTATATTCAGAGATAATCTTAGCCATTTCTTATAATTTATGATTTAGCTGTTGTATGTAAGTCACTCCATGTAATGGAAAATACTGTCTCTTTTCAGGAAGTCTAAAAACTTTTATAACTTTATACGTTTATTATTCAGTGTGCCTATTTCTGAAAAGAGAAAAAGATGGCGTATTTTAAAAATGTCACTGTGCCTTTGTATTTGAAGATCTCTGGGCTGTGACTATTTGAGGAAAGACTTTGTTCAGCATGCTGACTTTGCCCAGATTCATGCTGGGAATACTACTGCCCTCTTCTATTGTACTATATACAATAGTTTAGTGCAGATGGAGATCATGTGTGTTTTCTTCCAAACTGTGGTTAGCCATACCTTTGTCAATTATTCAGTAGCTCTTTTATGTACTGAAGGATATGATTGTTATTTTAAAATCTATTTGTAATACAACAGCATTTGCAGTATGACAGGCGGAACAAAGACATATTGCTGTTCTTCTCATCTCTTTAAAATATGTTTTTGTTCTTTCCTTTTTTCCCCCCCAATATAGTTGAGGAAAATAGGAGGTGGAGGATTTGGAGAAATTTACGATGCACTGGACTTGCTTACTCGGGAAAATGTTGCACTGAAGGTCGAATCAGCTCAGCAGCCAAAGCAAGTACTGAAAATGGAAGTAGCTGTGTTGAAGAAGCTGCAAGGTAGGGCTGTACCTTGAATATGCCAGAAGTAGAATGTCAGTGTACTATCTTCTTAAAAAAATCATTATAATTATAATAATATTTTGAGTAAATATTTCCTGTATTTGCAGGTTATTGCTAAATGATTATTAAAAGTGGAATAGAAGCTCTTTCAGATTCTGAAAGTTTTGCTACAGTGAAGCTTTTCTTTGAAATGGGATGACATGAAAAAAAAAGGACAACAAAAAAATACAATTGCTGCAAAAGCTGTTCAAATTTAGTTTATTCTGAATCCATAGATTCTCTCTGTTTTTTGCTCTAGACTTTGTTGTTATCGTTGTTACCTTTTTAGTTTTTCTTCTAAGATGATCTCTTTGTTTCTGTACTATGTAGCATTGAATATTTAAGCATCCTTCACATAGCATCCAGGATAAGAATATTTGTTTTCTTTGCTTTGCAGGTATTGCTAAGAATTTGAATGTTGAAATGGGAAACATATTTTAAAAAATCCCCACAAGCACCTTTAAAGTACTGTAACTTGTAGGAAAAAATTACTGGCATGTAAAATCCTGAAATACTTTCAGGGTTCAGTTCCTTGAGTCGGTGTTTGAGTGGTCACACTTTATGTACCTTTAGATACTTTAATGAAGGTATCAATACAGAGAAATATGCAGTGTCTTCTCTTCATTGTTTTTCACGACACAAGACTACAGAAAGTTTAAAGGGTGACTTTTTCTTTCAAAATTTTTATTTTCAACCTGGAAGATTTTGAATAATACACGTATTTCTGTCAGCAGCCCAATTTTTCCAAACTCTTAGTCTGAATAAAACAAAATCTGCATGACATATGGTGCTGCCTAATGTGCTGTAAAGGTCACACTGCAGCAGAAATTGACAGCCTCTATAGATTTAAGAGGGCAGGCATGTCACATGTTATGTTGTTAACAAACTGTTCCTACGCTTTTGTCTGTTCGAAGGCTTTCACAGAAACATCTAGCACTATATAGCTGAGCAAGGAGATTTTCTTTGAATTTTAAAGTTTCTAGTCCAGAGATGAATAGTAAATTTCAGTATTGCCACCTGAAAGTTTGGAAAGCACTTGTCAGGGTTCTTGAAAGAAATTATCCTAAAGACAGTGAGTTTTGAAGAACAAAATACTCTGTAACTCCTGGGGTTTTTAAATGCTCAGAATTAATTTTTCCAAGAGTTTGTATTGGGGTTTTTTTGCACACATGAGCTTGATTCTATTTTTACCAAACCCAGAGTCTTTAAAATGGAATAGCTGAAGCAACTAAATGATAAGGAAAGTAGTAGATCTGAAAGAAAATACGGAATTTAGTAGCACTACCATGCCAATATATTTATGAAAACATGACGTTATATAGGACTGTGTAACTGGAGTGCATTATAACTTCCTACCATAAATTATAGTGGCGTTTCAATGAAGATACTAGAAAAGTGATTTTTTTCTTCAGTCAAAACTTTTTTATTTTGAAATATTTGTGCAAAAAAGATTGATGAAATAATAAAATATTTATGAGTGAATAATTTACATAGGGCCTTACAGAAATTATACTCCCAAAGGAATACTGAAAAGGAAATTATAATTCCAAACAGCCCAAGTCTTCCTGCAGAAGAGTCTTTGGTTCTATTGAATTATGGGAAATGTCTTGATAAAAAGAACAGACCAAGGAAGCACCTGAACAGCAGATCCACTGAGACAAATAATCCACAGCATATATAATCCAAACAAATATTTCAGTTATTTATTTTTTCAGTATTATTTCTCTGAGCAAATAATAAATAGAAGATTTTCTATAACTGAAACCCAGATTTTATATTAAATTCTTTAGAAATAACACTTTTGACAATCTTTCTTATGAGAAAACAGTTTAAATACATTATTCCTTACTTTTTATATCTTCTTACTCTCTTGCACAAATGAAGAAAAAAAAAGTTGGTGATGATAGTTACACTAGAGGTGACCTTTAGTCATTGCTGTGTAACTTTACACTTAACACTTTTTACCGCTCTGGTTTTAGATAGGAAATGTTTTAGGTGATCAGTAAAGCAAACACAGTGAAGACGTGGATCAAGGTGAACCCTTTGCATATATTACAATTTATAATTTGCACAGACACAGTACTTTATTTTTGCATGCACCTTTTGTTATCAGTACTTAGAAGGTTTTTGTATTAAATAAGGTTATGGTAGAGATCATTTTATGTTTTACAGAAAATCTTTGCTCCTAGGAGCCGTTTCCATTAATTTCTTCACCTTCACAAGTTTTGAGTATGGAAGAGCTGAAAATTTGAAGAGTAGGGAAAATCAAGAAAAGTGGATGAAAATGGGGAATAGAAAACAACTTTATAATTGCTTTTAAAAGATTTTTTAATTATTATTCTTAAATGCTTTTTTTCCATGTGGAAATTAATCTTATTTTTGACAATTTTTTTCTTTTCATGCAGATTCAGACCAGGTGAAATTGTAAACAGTTCTTTTAGGATATTTTTGTAACAACGTTCTATTAGCATACATCCTCCAAGACCAATTTTTATCTTGTTCTTCTATCCTTTTTTTGTGTATATGTATATATGTGTATAATTACTTGCCTTTTCTCAAAGGGCTTGTGCTCTCTTACTTGCAAGGTGTTCTAGTTACACTGGACATAGAGAGGAAGGAATAAAATTTTAATGAAAACCCCTTTTCTTTCAAATATTTGAAAAGTTTCATCTATTTGTAATGAGAGACAATGAGCTTGCAGCATTGTTGAGAATTTTATAGGTGTGTTTTCTTGATCTGATTTTAATAAAATATTGTACAATTTATGGAATTTTATAGAGAATATTATGGAATATTACAGAGAAACAGAAGAGAAATAAACAGGTGTAATATGTCTCAAAAGAGTGGAACAGCTCTCACAGTCTGTACTAGGCCTAGACACATTCTCAGGGTTATAAACATGTTTTTGAGTGTATCTGTATCAGAATCTTATTTCACAGAAACTGTGAAACTGAAATAAGAATAGCTGTTGGCAGAAGTGCAGGGATATATGCTATTTTTTATCATTTTTTACTTTCAGAAATTTTTAAAATTAAAACAGTGTGGTCATTATTGTGGGGGTAAAATGAGTAATAACTATGTGGTGTAATGAAGTGTATAAAAGTAGTAACTTTGTATGTGGTACAGTGACTAATGAAAAACTTCAAAGAAGCCCTTTTTAACACCCTGAGATAGCAAAATATGTTGGAATATGTGAGTAATTGTATAACTTCTCTCTTAATTATGAAGGACGACTAGGTTCAATGATACGGCAATTTATGATAGCTTAGTCATCAATTACATCTTATTTTTTACCCCCCTGCTGTCCCCTAATTATTGTTGCAAAATATTGTTTAACTCTTTCAGTTCCTTATTTTTGCTTTTAAAAAAAAAAAAATCTGCTGCAACAGATGGTTGTTTTGTTTAACCATGTTGTTAGGCCATCTGTTCCCACAGTCAGATGGGAGAAGACAGATTTATCACATCTCACTCAGTGAGAGTGAGACTCACTCAGTTGGTTTCTGTCTCACACAACCTTAGAGACTTATCCCTCACTCATTTACAGCTCTCTAGCATAATTTAGTGATGGGCTGTGTCTGGTGTAGGCTGTAAAGCTGCTGTAGGGATACACTGCAGCAGCCTGGGGAATGGCACGCAGGCTTAGCACCCTCCCTAGGAGGTTTTTCAAGGGCAGAGTTGTTCGCTGCAGCCTGTTTCCATCATCTTCTCTCCCTGCAGCCCAGCCACGTAGCTCACAGGAGTGAGAAAATACTGTTTTCCTGCTGAGGGAAAGGCTGTAGTAGGTGTGTATAGCCCCACTGGAGTGGTAGAGGATCATTCTGTTTGAATAAGGTATACAGGTCTTACTTTTGTCCTACCTCTTTCCTCTATTTTATATAAAAGTTTCTAGGGAATTTACTACACAAACTGAGTTGGTGCTTCAGTTAAAATGGGATTTCTCTGACCGAACTGAGTTTTGGACATTTACTGAATTTGTCAGATGAAATCTGACTATATGTGTGTTTCTCTGAAGATGTTCCTTTATCATAGTCACAATTGGTTGTAAAATGAATCATAAATATTCGAGATGAAACTTCACTAATGGAAACTGCAGCAATGAATATACAAAATTTCATCTTGATAAATTTGCTACTAATCCTTTTTGTTCATAAAATTATACTGTCTGTAATATTGCCTATCTTACTCTTACAAATGGGTGGAAGGAAAAAGTGGGGGAAAAGCAGTGATACTCAAAGTTTAGCACTTATATATTTGCATAAATTGTAGAGATTTCTTTTAAAATAAACTATTTTGATGAATCCTTTAAGATTTTCTTTGTTTAAAAGGGCCTACCAACCTGTTTTAATTGGATGTGGCAGGCAGCTTCCTGAGGAAGCAAGAAACAGACAACAAGTGAATTGAAAATGTTCAGAAGGCGTAGGGTCATGTTTAAGGGTTTTGATGGAGCTGTGAGTGCAGCAGTAGCAAGGTATCTCCTCAGCTCTGTACCTAGCCATTACAGTGTTTTGAAAACCGTAATGTGGGTTTGTTTTCTTTTTTCCTGTTTATGACATTCTTGTAATCCTAAAGAAATTCATGATAGAGATCTTAGGTGATGAATTTTACACACCTTTAGCAACCACTTGAGACCATCAGCTTTCTATTGCCTGTAGCTTCCATTGGTGTGAGAAAGGAAGGTAAATGGCCTGAGGAACTTTAATCCTACAGTTCCCTGTTCTGTCTAGAGTGGGGCAGAGTGGGATCATAAGGCTTCCCAGCTTCTCTCCAAATCAATGGACACTGGTACCAAAATGACAATGGGTTTGCATTCCCCTTCTGTTTCCCTACTGCAGCCTTTGGCTTGCCTTTTTCTCTTTATTTACGTGGGAAATCTTACGCTTTGATTTACAACTGCAGGATAGTAAGGAGATTATTTTTGACCTTTCTTCTCCTCTGCAGTTTGTTCCTAGGACAGGAGGAGGCTTTAAAGAAAATCAGCTTAAGCAAAACTCTGACTTTTTTTGTCTGTTTCAGTGTACCTGTGCTGAATTTATCTTTTGTAGCTAAACAGCAAGGATTGTGTTCTAGGGAAAGATATTAATAAATTGAATTAGTCGAATTACATTTTCTACAATTTTTTTAATATGAAACATGGCTCACAAGTAATACTACTGTTTTCTTTCATCATGGCAGCTGCAGCTTCTATAAAAGAGGAATATTGGCTAGGAATATTGTTTATAACAAGCCATTACCTTTTTAAAAAAAGAACCTTTCCCAGTCCAAAACGCTTCAAATTTGTGGACATTTTGGCATGTTGTCATGCATATTTTCTAATGGAAGAATGATAGTTAGGGCTACTTATATTATAGGAGAACACTTTTGTTTAATTTCAAGTAGAGCTAACTTTGGTTTTATTGCTGTTGAGCTGCTAGTTTAGTTTACTAAAGATCTCAATAGTTATGTAACAGTTTTTTTCCAGTAATATCCTAGGTATTTAAAGGAATAAACCACAGAATTTCATTATTATTGGCTAATTTGCTTCTTTTTCTCTTAGGAAAAGATCATGTCTGTAGATTCATAGGATGCGGACGGAATGACAGATTTAACTATGTGGTCATGCAGTTGCAGGTCAGTGTATTAAAGAGCTCAATGTTTGTTTGTGTGTTTAGGTTTATTAGCCAAGCGTATATGAAAATATCAGTAACGTTTCAAAGGATGCTAAACAAAAAAACCCCCAAAGATCACAAATGCATTGTAATGAGCAAACCTACAAAGAGAATATCCTTGTACCTTTTTCCTCTTATACCCTTTCCATAACTCTCTCAAAAGGAGAAAGCTTGCATTCTGAGAAAGACCTGACTTGTTGGAAGGGTGAACTGTGTTATCTTCTGAGATATTTTACATTCCTATTAAGTCTTCACTTGAAGATAGTCTAAAATGTATTATATTAGTCACTGCATTTTGTTGGCTTTTTTAATAAAAGTGAAAAAATATAAAATATCCTTAGCAAGTAAAAGAAAACACTTCATTTTACTGAAAGACTTGTTCTTTTAAAAAGGGATAATCCCATAGAGTTATGGATTTATTGTCCTTTGTCATCCTGGTGAATATGAATACTGAAAAAAGTGTGTTCTAGTTCATACTGTTGGTCATCTGTTATTTCAGCAGAACAGAAGTTCTGTGATTTCATGGGGTTTCATTTCCTCTATAGTATATTTTTCATCTGTTTGATATCATGTATAATTATATTATGTACTTTTCCTTAAAGAATTGAGTGTTAAGAAGTCTTCATGAGCACTTTCTCGGTGGCCTTTTTTGGGGTGTGACACAAATGCAGTGTTAACTAATAGTGTTTTTAATGGTCTTCTAAAAAGGATTAGATTGTTCCATGTTTTTAGGAATGGAAAGGTACTAAGGTTGATATTTTCAAAAACAGATTCTAAATTTAGTGTTGGAGATATTCAGGGACATACAGTCACTACATTTAGGTGAGATGTATTACCCTTGAGTGTGAGAATAGGTATTGAGAGTATCTCGTGGTTGATCATGAACAACTGAAGTAGGAAGACTTTACACCATCTGTGAATCTTAGTATTAGAATTTTTTAATAAAAATGTCCTTTTAATTTTATCAGGGTCGTAACTTGGCAGACCTCCGTCGTAGCCAATCTCGAGGAACGTTCACCATTAGTACCACCCTGCGGCTTGGGAAGCAGATTTTGGAGTCTATTGAAAGTATTCATTCTGTGGGATTTCTGCACAGGGACATAAAACCAGTAAGCCTTCCCATTAAATCAAAAGAGACAAGTAAGATGTGGTCATTAGATGGCTGCGTAAGTAAGAATAGGTTGTATATTAGATGCTAAAATGCAAAAATGAGAAGGGATATATTTATATACTTCATTATAATACAGAAACTTGAGTGTTTAATCATCAGATAGGGCTGATACTTTTCTGTAAAGTAATGTTGGATTGCAACAATGGTGACTTTGGTCTTTTCCATTGTCTCCAGTTTAGGCCTCCTTGCTATTTTCTGTAGTTAAAACTTCTAACTCTTATCTTTAGCATCATATAACTAAGAGTATTTGCTATGAGATATGACTTAATGTGTTTGACTAATGGCAATTAATATTGTCATATAATAGATCTAAAAGAATAGATACTAACTGTAAAGTGTATTTATAAGTCCTTCAATAGCAATTTTTTAATATTTAATATATTTTTAACAAACAAGGAAATGAAAGACAGACTGTAAACAAAACTATTGTTTTATTATGCAGTTTTAATAAGATCTGTTGTCAATATGTCAGTGTGAGAAGAGTGCTTTCCTGATGATATCACACTTTTGTTCTTATTTTTTGTTCTATTTTTTCTGTTTATCTCAAAATTTATCCCTGGAATTGTGTAATCTCTTTTTAATATTATTATTTGATATTTTAATATTGCTAATGATATTTGTATTACAAAGATCATTCAAACTCTGAACTGTCAAAATTTGTAAATGAGGAAAAAATAAGCAAATCTTTGTGTTTTCTAATAGATGCAAATATGGCTGTTTATATCTGACATATGTTGCTAAATTTCCTGTCAGCTGAATGATGCTTACATAAAATTTCCAAAAAGTTTCTGTACATTGGGAAAATTTCATTTGCATGACTTTTTCCTGGCAACTTTTTATAAAACTTGTGTTCTCCCTGAACCATCCCCATTTAAGACTTCATTTAATAGGGAAAGGGCATAGAGGCGGTGAATGTCAATGAAATAGGTGAGAAAGAATTAGCTGGAGCTTACTGTGCTTTGTGCCGATCTCAAATCTTGAAACCTTTGGTTGTTTGTTTTCCTTGTGGTCAATTAGGCAATGCGGAAATTCTGTGAGTAGGTGACATGATTGGAAAATTCTTGCTAAAAATTAATATAGTCTAAGTGGCAAAGTAAGATGACAATCTCTTTGGACAATATAGGCCACTGTTCAGATATGTTAAGTTGGATGCCTGTTTCTCTTAACAGCATTTTCTTCAAATTTAATGGGTGTTCAGTAGAAATGAAAACATGGAAGGAAGGATAGAGAAATAGAATATGAATTTTCTGGTTGTGTTATTTGCATTAATATGTGAACATAGAGAACCCTGTGTGTATTTATTATCTATCTGTATTTCTTTTTCTTCCCAGTCAAACTTTGCAATGGGACGCTTTCCAAGCACCTGTAGGAAGTGTTATATGCTGGATTTTGGCTTGGCACGGCAATTTACCAACTCATGTGGGGATGTCAGACCAGTAAGATTCTTTTCACAGTTGAAATTTGAATACTTGAATGTGGTAACATGGTGTCTTTTCTTCTGGAGAAGTATGGGAGTTGCATTGAACTGGAAACTGTTCTAAGCTTGACAAACACCATCCCAGATCAGAAATCTGTGTGATTTATTAATTAGGTTAAAAGCCTGTCAGTAGGGAATGATTCATGTTTCTGGCTTTTGGCTTGAGAAAGAGGTGTACATCTAAGATATTTTGGCATAATCTGTCATTTGGTTTGAAAAATCAAGTGATAAATAGGTTTTCATTAAATATCAGAATAATGTACCACAGCTGAATTTCACTTGGTATTTTATATTGCTTTAAAAAAAACCTCGAAAAAGAACGAACAAAAAACTGAGGAGAAAAAAGTAAAAGTCAGACACTAAACTGAATAGATATAATCTTCTAAAACAGAAAGCCTGAATAATTAAAATAGTGATAGAATACTAATTACAATATATAAAATGACATAGTTAAATGTAGTCGCAATGCAATCTGAAGAAAATTGTAGGTAGAATCATATAAATGAGAAAATTACAATTTTAAGTAAGTAGAGCCTCTGTAATTCATGGGTGTTAATTTCAAAGTTTCAAAATGAGCAAGTCAGTGCCATGGTACACAGTGATGTTTAAAACAAACGTATTTTCTTTATTAAGTTAGTTCAGTTTACATTTTGATGACATTACTAAATAATGTATTAGTTAATATGGTACAATATTATGCACAAAAATATTGTGCAAATTGAGTGGTAGAAGCCATCTTGACAAGTTTTTCACATTTACATTGCCTAAAAAGTTGGGAAAGTGACAGATTTTTGTGTGCAGATTATGAATTAGTGGATTAGTAAGGTAAATTAGTGGGGTTCTGCTGTACTCTATTCCTTCAGCCGTAAGGCTGGACACTGCAATGAAAGCAAAGAATAGGGGAGACCAACAGAGTGCCTGCTGCTGTTGGAAAGGTGAGCTAAACTTTTTAAGTAATTATACATAATTTTTAAAAATTTCTCAGTGTTCTTGTCATGTTCTGTATGTTTGGCTGCTTAGAATGTTTTTTGAACTGACCTTTAATTTCAAAGAGAAAACAATTCCCGAGATTCTCTCTACATACACACCAGTGGTGGCGTTTTCAGAAAAAATAAGTGATAACAGAAAATTCAATATTTTTTATATCCTTTCTTTTGTAAAAGCTACCTCTTGCCTTTTGTTTTTTATTGCAGTGCCCTACAATGTAACTGAAGTAATTCTTCAATTTAAATTGTTTAGAAGTTTTTGACAGTGTAATCCATATTTGTAGAGTGCCATGCTGGTGAGGAGAAAGACAGTAGTTTTGTTTGTATGTAAGAGTTAGAAATGGTTCTTGGTTAGAGAGCAGCCATACTATTGGTCTTGCTTACTAATAGAATCTATTCATGTTTTCAGTAAATGTGCTATGTGCTTCTCCTTAGGGCTATCCTTCTAAGCTTCATAAGCCTTCTTGAGCAAATACTGCAGATAATGCATTACAGTGTAAAAACATGTTCTCCAAAAATGTAGTAGTGTCTTCATGAAAATATGTTCCGTAGTTAAGGTTGGCTTGTTGACTATTTGCTTTTTATAACCCTCATTTGGCTTTCCCTGTTTAACTGTCTTTATCTCAAACCAGGAGTTTTCTGGCTTTTACCCCTCTGATTCTTGTCCCCACCCTGCTGTTGGGGAGTGGATGGGTGGCTGGGTGGGGTTTGGTTGCTGCCTGGGGTTAAGCCGTGACAGGCTGCTGTTAGTTGTTTGTTATAGACAGGTTTGGACAGACAAGTTTTTGTTATCACTTTATTTTCTTCCTGAGGAGTTATGGTGTGTCTTCTTAGATGTTTTACCTGAAGGAATGGTCAAGGCAGAGAACTTAGAATGAGAAATCCTTTCTTGAAGATGGTCCAAACTAATTCAATGCTGTTTTTCAGAGATGTCACTCATCTTTGTGCTACCCATCTTTATGTCAGACTCCGTGGTGATTTAGCACCACTAAAATCATGCTACCAGGGAGTCCATTCAGCTGTAGCTGTTGCTATCTAAATACTGTTTTGAAAAATGCAGATTTAATATAAAAAGCTTCTCAGAAAGTAATATTTAAGGAAAAAAAATGTTTTCAACACTTGTAATGCTTACTGTGTTTTTCATTGCATTTTGGAGTGTCACAGGTGGACTATCTGTATAAAGAACTGATAAGCCAGCATTGTCACCCCATTTCACTCCTTTTTTTCTCCATGGGATTTGTATTAGCATAATTTTTCACCCTTGGATTATGTTATCTACAATAACCTTTGATTTGCAGCAGCCAGATGACAGTAAAACTGATTTTGAAAGGAAAAAAATAATTTCAAGGAGATATATTGTAACTTATCCACCAAGAATAAGATGGAATCTAAGTAATTACTTTTGTAGGTATTAATCTTTACTCACACATTTCTGTATCCATCAGAGTCCCTTTTCCATGAAAAGCTTAAGCTTTGCAGGCCTGTAAGCAACAGCAGTTTTCATGTGAACTACTGCTGCAGGGTGCACTGATTTTTACATAACTGAAGGACACATAGAATTAAGAAGGGAAACAGATATTTCTTGTGACTCATCAGTTAGGTTTTTCCTCATATATAATTACTTGGGGGCCTAGCCAATGATGTATTGTGTGTGTCATCCATTCCATCTGACCCAAACTTTAAATACCAAGGATGGCAATGGAGTTAAACAGCAGAAGAGTTCCACGAGTTTTTAAAACCGGACATAAATTGCTGTAAACATAGAAACATATGTTTTGTGTTTGTAAAAACTAGTATCACATTTCTTCCTTATTCTACCTGTTTTCCCTGGTACTTCTGTGATTGTCTTTTTTGCTTTTTAGAATAATCTTTTCACACACTGCAGCTGAAATAGCTTTTTATAGCCTCTCTCTAGAATGACAGACTTTCCTCATCCAACAATATCAGAACTCTTTTTCAGAAAAGAGTGAAATAATACATCTGCAGGATATTGTAGTTGTAGCTGTCTTTATTATCTTTCCTACAAAGGGAATGCAGTGTTCTAAGCTTATTTTTCCACGTCCACTGTCTAGGTAATAATCTGTTGTAAAGTTGGTGAAAAGGGATAAAATTGGTTATAAATGTATTACAGCAACTGTTAGAAAAGGAGTAATCCTTTCTGGTATTCCATAATCATTATCTGGACTGTAATTTTAAATTTTAGCATTTTCCTTGCAGGAAAATATCACCCCTCTTAATAAAGAGGGGTAAGAGGTCATTTCAGGAAATTGCAGGAAGGAGTATTTTGAGGGACAGTTCTATGTAATGAAAATGTGTTCAAGCTTTATTAGTATCCAAACATACTGTCAAAAGGAAATGCCTTCATTGCTCATCTGAAGGCTCCGGGGGTTTTAAATTCTCTTGGGCTATTCAGTTAGTAGGGACAGTTTCCCACTTGTCCCAGATATTAGCCTTAAAATTAATTTGTTATAGGTGCAGTTTTCATGTTATAGTATCATTTTACTACAGTGGTATATGTGAATCTTCAAAACTGAAAGAAAAACATATTAACATAAAGCATAATGCGAAAACAAATCTTTGCACACCTTTTCACGCTGCGGATAGTTCTCTCTCAGAATTACTACTGTAAAAGAAAACATTTTTAATTGCTAATTTTGACACGGATTTATTTTATTTAACAAAGTTGTCCTGTCTTGCAGCTGTCTGAATGACTGTGCTTATAAGGAGCTGACTTCAAAGAGAGAGGGATATGTTTGTTGTATTCAGTAATAAGATTATTTGTAAAATATATAAACATGTTGAAGAGAGTAATGAAGAGCTGCAGTTTATTATGTTGTATGATCTGACACTATTATTTGGTTAGAACTTAAAAGTCAGAAACAAACATTTATTGCATTTTGTAGGTTTGTGAAAGATGAATGAAAGGTAACAACAAACATGCATCATATAACTCCTGTAGATAAAGTCTTTGGAAATGTGTTCGGCATGTTAACATATACTTCAGTATTTACAGGGAGTAGTTTTGATTTGAGTTTTTATTTGTTAGGGATTTTTCTGTAGGTGGATTTGTGTTCAGATCTAGTACTATTTTATTAGAATTAAATTGTTATGAACACCCAAATGCAGTATCTAAAAAGTAAAGTATCAGTCAGTTCTAGATTGTGAAATATGTAAACAAATGGCACATGAACAAACTTTTCTGCAACTATGCTGTGTCCACAGTGCCTTGAACCCTGGCTTCTTGGCTGTTTGGAACCTATTTTAGCAATTATACTTTTGTGAAAACTTTAACAGTGGTAGGTATGTAGCTGGAAATGGGATGAAGACTATGGAAACTTGGACAATAATATGTGTGTGTATAGGCTTGTGAAACTAAATTTTACATGCTGGGGACAATACTAGGGTGCAGGTATTTGGGGTAGATGTAGAATTAAATTATGGAATGGAAGTTGATAAGGAACCACTAATTGGTGGGAGGAGCCTTGTCTGGTGATGGAAAAGATCAGAAGAGAGAAAACTGACTGGGGTAAGGAGAACAAAAACTGCTGGGGATGATGTAGGCTGTTAAAAGTAGGAAGGGTGAAACACAGGCAAGCAAATAAATTGTTGGAGAGAGGAAGCCAATAATTGAATTAGTAGTGTAGATAAGAATTGATTACTGCAAAGCAGGGTAATTAGAGTTTAATTGTGGGGATACTCTAATCATCAAGCAAATATATTTAGCAGGATGCTAATTTAGTGTATTTATGAGATTCATAGTCTGCTGTTTATTGCTTTTTGAGGGTGTAGTACCTACCGTTTTGTTTGCTATTGTCTTAGAGATAGCTGAAGTAAGTACTAGTATATTTAAATTTTTTAAATTGAGATGAAGAAATAAAAGATTCTTTTATTTCTTTGTCTCAAAGAAATTCTTTTTGAGAAAAGAATATTTTTTTAATTTTGTCAATCTTTTTTGACAAAGAATAAGTTATTCTTTTTGAAAGCAAACCTAACTACATGCAGCCATCAATTTCCCTGTCTCTATTTACATGGTGAAAATGGAAAGTGAAGGTGTCAGCTGTGGTACAAAAATAGAAAACCTTGAGGGACAAAATCCGAAGGACATTTACATTCCTAACATCATCAGTACTGCAGCCAGCTCTTAGGCAGTTGTCATCAGTCTTGTTTTAAAGTGAACCTTAACCACAGCAGTTTTCTGAGGTACTATTAAATTTAATACAAAGAAAACATAACAAAAAAAAAGAAGCCACTAATCTTTGCTGTTAAAAAGATTAACCTTTAAAAAAGAGTTTTAGGTCATAATTCTTTAAAAATCCATAAATTCAACCATCATGTATTATCACAGGCTTGAATTTTATGATCTTTTATTTATGTGGATTGCAAATTATAAATAGCTGAATTACATTTGTTTTACAAAGAAGATAGTATAACATGTATGCAAGCTGAGGTGACAAAGCTAGGGAGTAACAGAATTAAAAAACTATCCATGAGAAGGTGACGTTTCAATAAAACCTTTTTATCTAAAAAATTAGTATTTTTCTACTCGGTATACAGGTCTCACTGACTTGCAGCCTAAAGAGTTGTTTAGATCAACAGCCTGTCCCCTGAATTTGATGATTGCGACTCAGCAAAGATAATTGATGGAGAAAATTCCTTTTGTCCAATTTGATTTGTGGTTTGGAATTTAGGATTCCTTGTTGAGGGTATCCTGACTAGTGGGTTGAAATGTATTCAGAGGAGACTGTTTTGTTTGTGGAATTGTATTTTTGATAAATAAGGCTTTTTAGGTCAAGGGGAAGAGCTACCCTATGACTGCACTCCCCACCTTTCTCCTGCTCCTCCCAGTGACTAGATTTTAGGTCATTCTTCAGTGGTTATTTAAACAAAATGAAGAGCTTTGTCAGAGTTCTCACCATCATAGGTCCTTTTAGAATGACTTTAATTTCAAATGTCTAAATTTTCCTGCATTTATTTGAAAATGAGTAAAAAATTCAAAATTATATTCTTTTAACATTAAGTAGGTTTAAAGTATTTTATCTAACTTGATGGATTTTTTTTTTTTTAACCTGGAAATTTGAGATCTTAAACATTACCAAGATGGCAACTCCTGATTGCCTGGTTTTAGAACAGCTAGAAAATGTAGCAGTTTTTCCTGATATGCATTGTATTAAAGCAGTCACAAAACTTGCTCTGAACATTAACAAAAGTATTCAAATCCAAAGGTGACACCAAATAATCCACCAAAATTTTCAGAGGCATTACTTGTGCTCTTTACTGGTGACCTGTCAGTAACAAAAATTGTCTTTGACTTGTGCTAAAGCAGAAGATACACCAGCTGCTGTACAGTCTGACCCATAGAAAAATGCAGTGAAAGCAATTGTGAATGCAAATGTCTAGATTTTTTATTGTCTACGGAAGCAGTTACAAATCTGTTCTCATCAAACAATGCACATATTATTCTACTCAGGTATTTCGGTACAAATCAGCTAAGTGCTGCTTGCCTTTCTTCAGTGCCCTCAGGTTCTGAGGATTTTCCAGCAAATGAGGTTTTGTCTTCAAGTTTCACTTTAGCGTGACAGGTGGTGTCCTAGAAATGTGGTTGAAGAAGCTGAATTCTTAAACAAAAGCAAACACAAACCCAAAACAAACAAGAACCAATAAAAAAATGAAACACCCCCTCCAAACAAACAAAAACAATCCTGCACAGAATGCTTCACAGAAATGTTTTGGTAGATAACAAAGCACAGCATTGTATCCATTTTGAAGGCTTTGTAAGTCTATTGTACTTCAGTTAAATACAGGGACAGAATGTATAAGTTTCTTGTATACTCATAATTAATTTGGTTTTTTATTTGACAAAATTTGGTTATTGTTATGCATTTCAATTGCATGTTGTTTCTTTCTATTGATATTCTGGATTATCTAGATTGCTGAGGAAGTCTAGAGAATACTTCCATCTTATCCTGCCTTACCTCCTGTCATCTTGGGAGAAGAACTGCAGAGTTTTAATTTCTGTGTTTGGAAGAGAACACAGTTTTTATGGTACTGAAGTAGTGGAAGCTATATCCATTAAATGCTTTTTATGATGGGGAAAAGGAGTGGGGTAATTTTAAGAACTAAAGGAGCAATGGTGAAGCCACACTGTTGTAAACAAAATGCTCACTGCAAATCTTTTGTCTTTTCTGAAGGCCATTTGGACCCACAAACTGTTTAAAGATGGATTGCTTAGATACACTTCTCAATCTTCTTTCAAGTAAATGCTATTATAGCAAGCATTGATACAACTTTAAGAAATAAGATTCAGAAGTGGTCCACAGATAGTATTGACTAAAACTGGTGCAGTTTTTTTTTGTTTGCCCCAATGCCCTAGATGATTTAGAATTTGTGTTAGTAATTACCTAATAATCCCTTGACTGCGTGAATTTATTATAAATAAGAGTCTTTATACTGAAAGTTGTTCAAGAATAGTTACTGAACATTGCATTCAGAATAAAATTCAGATTAAAATGAGACCACCCATTAAATTTAAATGGTTAGCAGCACTTCAGTCAACTCCAGAAAATTGTGAAATTGGTTTTGGTTTTAGTTAAAGAGCAGGAAGAGATACTGTTTCTTCAGCAGTTTCTTGACACACTTCTGTTTTGAGTGACACAGATTAAAGCAAAGTCCAAGGACAGCTGGGATATGTTTATGAGTACTGTATTAAATGGCAGTGGATTTCATGGAAAATAGTTAAACTGTACAAAAAAGTTCCAGGGAGTTGTTTGAATTCTTAGTGCGCCGTTTCATGCACATAATAAATAATTGGCTAAAATATGTTAGCTGTTCTAAACTGGCCTCTCTTCCATACCTGACTAAAACAGCTGAAAGCCCTGTACTGCAGGGTAATGGTCCATGTCATTTTGTTAAATTCAGTCGCTCTTTCATCCTGTTGAGAAGCATTTTGTTCCTGGCACTTACCTTACGCTTTCTCTTCTCAGTAATGTCCTTTGTTCTGAGCAGTACATTGCAAATGATGTGATTAGCTGAGGATTACATGTGTGCACCTAAACAAGGAATATGGGAATTCTTTTTCCTCGTGAAATACTTTCATTTTCCTCAGAGCTCTTTTCCAACCTAAATGATTCTGATTATACAATGGAGGAAGAACAACATGTGTTAGTAAGTTTCTGTCTCTATAATAGTCCTCTGAAGCTTTTACACATTGATATACTTCAGAGTAGACTTTTTATAAGTTGTCTCTTTAGGTGAATATGCCATTGGCTTGCAACAATTGTTTGGAACAAGGAAGTGACAAAAAGTTTACTTTACTTTTCTTCCTAAGCAATTGCATGAAAGCTATGCATGATGTATTGGACATCTGCACCAATGCTTACAAAGCAAAGACCTGTGCGAGCTAAAATTTGGCGTTAGAAGTTTCCAGGATCAAATGTCTGTAACTGGGCAATCCTAAAATCAAATTTTTTTTTTTTATTCGTTTCTTCATTGTTTGTGTAATAAAGGCAGAAAGTATTGAGAAGAAGCACTGAACATAGAGAATCATAAAACAGTTTGGGTTGGAAGGGACCTTAAAGATCACCTAGTTCCTACTCCCTTGCCTAGACCAGGTTGCTCAAGGCCATATCCAACCGGGGCTTGAACACCTTCAGGGATGGGGCATCTGCAGCCTTTCTGGACAGCGTGTTCCACTGCTTCACCACCCTATGAGGAAAGAATTTCTTCCTAACGGAGCTAAACTATGTCAAATTTTTCATTGTTACCAGCTTTCTGTGGACATGGGACAGGTATCTTAACCATGTATTTTGAGACCAGCCTTCTTAACAGCCACCCCTCTCTACTTCTCTTCAGCACTTCATATGAAGATTCAAGAGCTGGGACTGTAAAGCATTAAAAAGGAGTAATAGGTTTGTACTGAATTCTCTATAGAGCAGAAAGGCATAGAATGAAACAGAAATCATAAGCTAACAAATATTTTAAAATTTTAGTGTGTACATCTTTGAATTTATTTGAATAATGTTGTTGCACTAATTGTGTGTTTTGCAATTAGCAAAATCAGTTCAGCTATTATGGTGCAAATAAACGTAAAAGAAAAGGCAATAGACATGTGTGTGATATAATTCAGCTGCCAAATAGAATACAGTAAGCTCCTGAAAATAGAGGTGAAAACTATTTTCTGTATTTTCTTTCTAAAATAAATATTTTTATTAATAAATAAATAATAAAAAGAAATATTAAGTAAAGAAAAAAAAATATTCAAAACTAGTCTGGGAAGGGAGAACTGGAGTGATTTTTTTGAAATCTGACTATCTCTTCCTATGATAGTCCACTTCTGTCTTTCCTTGTCTATTAAATTAAATTTTGTACATTTTGCTACTGTAGGAAAAAAACTAAGGAACAAATATTTTTAAACTATATTTTTGGCTTTTCTTCACTAAATCTGCATCAGTCAAACTACGTTACATATACTTTTGGAAATAGGTGAGGTTTGTAAGGTTTCCTTTGAAATTCTGAGCTAAGCATTTGATAGTTAATAGTGTTTTTAAAAATGGACTACTTAAGAAAAAAAATCTTGTTTCAGTAAATGGAGTTTGTTGAAGAGTCTAAGATGAATCATTACATCATTATATTTTCTTTATAACTTTCAGTTCTGTAGAAGAAAATTATTGTATAATATCACAGTCATTCAATGCAAGCTGTAAACATATAAAATCATTCTTAAATAGGCTATACATACGCCTTAATTTTCTCCCTTATGTCCTTTAAGTGAATAAAGACTGGAGCCTAATTTTTTTTTCATTAAACACCAGGAGAAACTGTAGAAGGCTTAGGTTTTTGTGTCAAAATGTCTTACATGAAAATGGTTATTTGCTGAAGGGACGAAGTCAAGAACCCTTTGTTTAATTGTCTTTATAAGCAGTCTGCATGAGTTGAAAGGATTATGACAGCCATTTGAGGTTCCATTTCTGAATTAACAATGATTTTATAGGGAAGAGATAGGAGTTAGTTTGGTGAGGTTTGTGGAGACATTATTTTTAATACAGAGATTAAAATAACTATTAGATGGCTAGCTTTCTAAAGTTTTTGAAGTAATGCATAGCTGTGATACACCTGCCAGTGTAGCATTAGTTATTGTCTGCTGTAACCTCCTTCAACGACATAGAGGGAGATAATTTAAGGCACAAGTTTATAGTGTATGTAACATTTTCAACATCCACTGAACATGATCCTTGCATGATTGGCTGTATTACTGACAAAGAAGTAATGAAGGAAATCAGTGTTACAAAGACAGACAGCTGGTGGCCTGTGTGTGATAGTACAAGGTGAAAAAGGCAGGTGCTGAGTTAATGCACGGGATGAAAAAAAGATCATTATCAATTGATTTGGGACAAAAGTAGAATGGATATATGAATTTCATGTGGTATGACATTGTTTTGTAACATCTCAATGAAATAATCTTGCAATTAAATAATTAAAATTAAAACATAAGAAAATCTTGTGTGGTTGTATTTGAGAGGAAGATTCTTTATGACCTGGAGTTTGGGGTTTTGTGGTGAAAAATAAAACTGAATACATGATATCCTGCCTGAAGAAACAGTATGATAAATAGTTGAGATATGAAAAATTATCATGATAAAGTACTTTATTAGGGTATATTATTTTTTTCTCCTTTCCTGTTGTGTGCAGAACACTGGTATCATATCAAACAATCATTAACAATTTCACTTAGAAATTTAAATTAGGCATTCTGAAATGTGCTGTATATAGCTGTTCTATATTCTGGTTCAGAAGTTCCTTTATTTTCTATAGAACTAGTAGATGCTCAGGGGAATGGGATGTAACAGCCTTAAAAAAAGTTCTAGTGAGATTTGATCTTATTTTTGAAAGAAATTACTCCATGAATGGTGAAATATACAGTTTTTCTATTGTTTTGCGTACTACTTCCCTTACGCCCTCCAAATTTCTTAGTATTTTCAGCTTCATACTATACCCTACCTTTCTGACCAGTACCTGGTTGTACTTTTGGGACTAGACATGTATTTATATACCATCTAAAATTCATGCTGGTTGACCAACTGATTGATGTCTCTGAAGATGGATGTGTGAGGCATTTTAATTGAATTTTAACTATTTCTCTCTGTGTCAGTGTACTAATTTGGGTTCTGTCTTTAATCACCAATTTTCATTAAACTTGCAGGAACTGACAGTCTTTGGGAGCTGTCCTATTTGTTTGAAATTAAAAGCTATTGTGGTGGAAAGACAAGATGGTTTTGTCCAGTAAAACTTGTTTCCTGGTCAAAACAGAAGCAAACTAAAATGAAATGGGAAACTCTGGTTTCCAGTTTTTTCTGATCTAAGGGCTCAATTCTCTGCTGAGTTATGAAAAAATACTTTGTATGGTTTAAAAGAGGGAAAATGTGTTATTTTATTGTTGTGGTTTAACCTCAGCTGGCAATCAAGTACCACACAGCCTCTTGCTCATTTCCCCTGCTCCCCTCCTGTCCCTGTGGGATAGGGAAGAGAAGTGGAAAGAGGATACATTTTTGTACATCAGCTTGCTTGAGACTTTTTTGCTTTCCATCCATAGTGGCAATAAGCCTACTACTGAAATAGCCTACTTCTGGATTTATGCAACTCTTTAATATATGGTATTATCATTACAAATGCTAAATAAGATACGTACAAAACATAAAAAATTTAAGGTCTCAGTTCTCCAGTCTGCTAAGTGCAGAACAGCTGTAGAATTTTTACTTAAAGAGATGAATAAAACAATATTCTGCTCTCTGGGGGAATTCTCTGCCAGAGCATAGCTGGTTCATGGAGATAAGTCTTCCTCTTACAGTAAACTCTGCTTCAGCTCCTGGAATAAGAGGAAGGAGAAAAATTGCACAGGGCAAAGCAAAGATACACATGACAGAATTATCCTGTGTGATTCTTCACTGCAGTAGGTTCACGTTTGTTACAGACATTAGTAGGTTGTTACCCTCTTCAGCCCACCAGACTTCTTGTCTGCTCATAAATCAACTTTGGAATGATTGTAGTCTTTAGCTAGTGCATCACATTGGCTGAGTAAACACTCCAGATTGAAAACTGAGTATTTCAGGAGCTGTTTCGTATATCAAATACTGCTGTCTTAGAGGTGGTTGCTCTTTATAGCACATCCAGTAGGAGATAAATTTTCATTTGTCACCACATGTCTGATAGAACTCACAACAGCAAAATTTAAATGCATTGTTAATTGTTAACTCCCCTTGTTCCTCAGCTTCTGCTAGAACTAGATAGCACAGGATCAGAGAGCTGCAGTCAGTTTTTGGAAATCACAACATTTGTTTCTGTAGGTCTGTGTCCAAGTAATGTGTCATACCGACAGCTAGTAGGAGATGGGTTGATGAAGAGTTCTAAGTGCAAGTACTCAGTTATTAGTGTCTGATGTGGATTTTAAGATAGAGCTGAAAGTGTGGGTTTGAAGAGCCCTATATGCAGTGAAAATCAATTGAGATCTATAATATACTGTAATGGCAATTGTATTTCAACTGCTTGATATTTCCTTATCCAGGTGATTCCTGAAATTTACATTTATTTTAAACTGGTGCTAACACATGCTAGGCATTACGTTAGACTACAAAGCCTATATCCTCAAAAAGGGGGGATTGGGATGTGAACTGTTGAAGCTATGAAAAAAGGTTTCGAAGAATTGTAACTGTATATTGTTCCAATCATGGAAATATATTTCTGGTGGAATTAGAACTAGGAAAGTGACTTTTTCGGGCAAAAAGATAAGAAAGGAGAATTCTACCTGTAGCAAAGGAAAATAGGGGTAACATAAGTGGCTGCTTCTCAAACCATCCCCAGTGGCTTTTGAACTCTATTCTCGAGGCAGCACTGCTGGCTCCTCAGTGCAAAACCTAGACACTCAGGAATACTCAGTCATTGCCTGATTGATAGGGAGCACCATGGTGTGTCTCAGATATAATGTAAAGAATCGGTATTGATTTATTTTTTATGTTTATTATCTAGTTTCCATGACTGCAGTAGTAAGTTAACTTTTTGCTCTGTGTAACATTTCCGACATTGCCCAGAGCAATAAACCCAGAGCATTTATCTGGAGGCACTGAACTGAGCTAAGGAGAGTGATTTGCCTCCTCCACAGCCACTCCAAAAAAGCAACATCATAGGTTTGTAAGAATAGTATCTCCCAGGAATCTGAAAGCTGTGTGCTTAGTGGAAATAGTTCACTTTGCTGGAACTGCTAATTTCCTGCATGTGGTTTATCTGAGACATTGTCAAGTGTTTCCAGAGCAGGGACACCTCCAAAGAAAACTGATGTTACATTAAAAAGTACCTTTATGAATAGAAAAATTCATTGTAGTCACTGGATCTTCTTCATTCATCTGCAGGTATCTTCAAAATTTTTTTTTTAAAAAAACTTAAATTTGAAGGATTTAGTGACAGTAATCAAAACAGTGATAATCTTGACTTCCAGATCACCATCTGAGCTAATTGTATTAGAAAAACTTCTAATGTAAACGTAACCAAACAAGTTTCATTTTGGAAAAGATTTGCAAGGTGTTTTTGGGAGGTGTCCAGAAACAAAATAAGATGATCAGTAATAGCAGAGAGTGATTTTTATTTGAAAATATGCGGTGAATCATTCATGACGTTGCTATTACTTCCTGTGATATTTCTCTTTTGCTACATGAGATGTAGTGAGATGCATGAAGAGTTCTGAAACAGTTTCAGAAGTTATGCAAATGCTCAGAAGTCTGTAAGTTCTATTCTGATTTGGGCAAATTTGATTTGACCTACAGAGTATTGTTCATGTCAATAGAGACATGGTAGAATTGTTTTATTGGTGTTGTGTGGCATTGTAATACCACTATTGAATAACGACCAGCTGCATTACTAAAAGGTATTTTATTGTATCTTAAAATGTAAGAGTTACATATGCTTTTAATTCAGATTATGGAAACTATACTTTAAGGCAAGAGACAGTAGAAGGCTTTAGATGTCCTTGCTGGAATAAAGAATTCAGAATTCACTTCAAGATAAGCTCATAGATAGAAACAATATTCATTCTTTTTTTTTTTTTCTTTTTTTTTTCCCCTTCCCATCCAGGTGATTCTCACATAATTGAAATCATGTTAGGGCAAATAAGGATGGCAGTGACTTTAACTTTCAAAAGCATTTGAATTGGCATGCAATGAATTTCCTCATATGGACTTTTCTCCCTCAGGACAGAACTGGAATAGGTCAGATTTTAGTTTTTGTAAACGGAATGGGATAATTTAATTTTCATACGACATTTCTTAGTCTTCTTCTCTTTCTTTGTTCAGCAACTGAGGCATTTATATCCTAGTTATCAAGTAGAAATTAAGTTGTGATGCTAGAAATAAAAGCATTTCATCCTAGTTTTCCTATTTTCCATTATTCTCAGAAGAACCGAGATATTTAACTTAGTAAAACTGAATATAGTCTTTCCATTCATGCCAGAGGCTGAAGACAGCAAACATTTGGTTTCATCTTCTGAAACTGTATGCTCTGGAGATTTATGGAATTTGTATTTTCAACTGTTTTAAAGTTAAGCTCTCAGTACCCTTCTGAAGAAGTACTATTCATTAAACTGTATATTTTTTGAAATTTGTCTGTATTTTGATTGTCTTGGCAGTGATGCTATATTATTCTCAGTTGGATTATTTACCAACCTGTGCAACTACTAAGGAGGAGATTTAAGTGCTTTTTTTGAAAAATTGCTTCTCCTGAAATTTAGCAGTTCCAGAGCATTTTGAGCTATTCTTTTTCAAATTCCATGGTACTGTGAAATTTCTACAACTACAGTGTTATGTTTCATTTCAGGGTAATGTTCAGTGTGGAATATGATATAAGATTAAAGATAACAACAAGGCAGACAGACAATTGAGTCTGTTCTGCCTGAACATGAAATGTGTTCCATGCACCATTTAAACTGTATGATGATGTGCAAAACCTAAGATTTATGGAAGATTATCTGAGAATCTCTTCATGTTAAGAACATCCTAGAAGATATTCTCTGCCTTAACTAACAGTGGTTCAGCTCTCATTGTACTACTCTAGCAGACATTGATTATATGGGCCATTGAATCCGTTTCTAAAGATGTTGCTGCATAATCCTGCTGGATTGGTAGATTTATTGACAGTAATGACAGCTCCTGATTTATTTAATTGATAGCTCTTTGTAGTATCTGTTGGTAGATAAGAAGGAGTCATACATATATAAATATATGTAAGTAAAGAGAGATGGATGCATTTATCTTAATAAGGTAATAATTGTGTATTGTGGTTATCTCTGTGTATATCAAACCAGACTTTTCAATGTATTGTGCAAATTTTTAAAAAATCTTAAGAATTGTCATGAGTCTTGAGCAAGCAGATAGATCACCAACCCCTCTCTAAGTGCAAGTCAGAGGTGAGGTAGATAATTCAAGCTTCTTATATTCATTGCTAGAGGAAACGAAAAGAATTATTGATTGGGAAGATAAGACTGCTTAAAAGAAAGCAAATTTAGCAGTTCTGGAAGTTTCGCCGGTACAGAAGGATTAATTAAGGGGGTAGCATGGATTGGATATCTCTCTTAGGTAAAGTAATAATATCACAGTTTGATTTTTTTAAAAAAAATCTCCTAATTATGACTGTCATCAGTTTTGTAATTATTTGTGTAATATTTTTATTTGAAGAAAAGAAAGATGGGAAAATACATTCTCTGATTATAAAACATCAATTGACTTATGATCATAAGGGAAAAAATGCTGGTTTTCAAAAACTGGAAAAGAAAGGACAATTTTAAATTGGTGTCTCTAGTGCAGCCTTTGTGATTTATTGGTCGGCCAGTAAGTGCCCGCTTGGATTTCCACTGAGAACTTGTACAAACACAGTAAACTGAAATAAAAATATCAGATGAGATATGTTGTGGCTCTGTACTCACGTTGTAGATGCCAAGTTAAGTACTCAGAGGGCTTATTTCTGACAATGAGAATCTTTTCTATTCTCTGACAGCCACGAGCTGTTGCTGGTTTTCGAGGAACGGTACGATATGCATCAATCAATGCTCACAGAAACAGAGTGAGTATCACAATCTGTATCATACCCATCTCATGTAGCTGAAAGCAGTTAGTAATGCAGTTACCATTAATTTCCTTTTTTGTATACTTATCTGTGCATTTATTTTGTAGAAATTAATAGTTATAAGTTTTGTGAAAGGATAATATAATTTACAGTCATTGATTAAAAAGTTATTGTAGAAATAATAGTGATTTTAATACTTATCTTTGGTGTTCAATTGTATTGCAAGTTAATAAGTTAAAAAAGTGAAGCTTCTGAGTTTTATGATATATGTAATGTCTAGTATGTTTTCTTAACATCATACACTAAAGAAATCTGAATAAACAGAGATTTGCAATGTTATTTTAACACAGTTCAACTTTTGTTTTATTTCTCTCTGTCTTGTGTGGAAATTTACTTGTCACTGGATTTAATTAAATTTGTTTTGCAGTGTAAATTATATTAAATTTTACATAATAATTTAAGTCTCACACAGTAAAGAATTTATGTTCCCATTTGTTTTAGGTATTTGTAATGTGCGTTAGAATTATATTTCCTTTTCACAGGAAATGGGTCGGCACGATGACCTCTGGTCTCTCTTCTACATGTTGGTGGAATTTGTGGTTGGGCAACTGCCTTGGAGAAAAATAAAAGATAAGGTAAACCAAGACGTGAAACCAAAGAGCACGAGGGAGGTTTACTTCTGGATTTCAGGGAAATGCTGTGATAAAGATTCCACTTATTATCATTGGTTCGTTAATTTTAATGACAATGTGGTGTATAGGTAGCATCTCCTTTTTGGTTTTGATTTACACATCTTAAATGACTAAATATACACCAAAAAGTGACTGGACTTCACATGATGCAACAGGATATTTAAATCTTTGCAACTTACTTCTAGGAAGGGTTGGAGTGTTTAGTCACAGCCCTTGATATCAGTCAGCATTCAAACACAAACAGCACAAACACAGTAGAAAATTAAATGGCTTTACATATTGAATTTGAAGTTTCTGCGTTATTTTGCAAGTGTACTGAGGCTAATGACAGAATCTCTTATCTTGCTCTCTGATGTAGAATGGCCTTTCTGAGTACCATTCAGTGTACTGCCGTGACCAGTCTCTGGCTAGTAGTGTATTGAATAGCTGCAGCACACAGCGTGAGTATGCTGTAGCAGAGAATGAAGGGGTGGTAATGTTTGTTGTGTTACTCCTAGGAGCAAGTGGGCTCCATTAAAGAAAGGTATGAGCACAGACTTATGTTGAAACACCTTCCTCAAGAATTCAACGTCTTTCTGGATCACATTTCTAATTTGGATTACTTTACAAAGCCTGATTACCAGGTAAACACTTGCACTGTTCTGTCTTTCTGTTTTATAAAGAAGAGAATTTTATGCTGTTTCATCTTCAAATTGTTTTGATTTCATTGTGTAGTCTTGGTAGTTATTACAGTTTGTGCCACAAAGTTAATTTAATGACCATTTAGTGCCACAGAAGCATTATGGTTCAAACATGTAATTTTTTTCCATTTGGGAAGTGTAAAGCTGTTAAGTTTCTAAAAACAATTGACAGCTGCTTTTCAGTCAGCATTCTGTTAGGATTGGGAGCTGTACTATCACAGCTTCTAGCAGGTGCTCCGTAAGTTTACGATCAGATTATTGTCTCAGTGATTGTCATTCTAGCAGTTTTCCAAAGTCTGGAACTCAGCACCTACTGCCAGAGCACGAATGCAGCCATGGTGGGTTTTCAAGACTGAAGCATTGCGTCCAGAGATCACAGAAAATTAACATTTTTCTTTGCTTAAGAGAGTATTGCCTGCTGAAATGGGCAGCCTCTGCTTGGTGATAAAGTGATATGTGCCGAGAGGATATGCTGTAGAATGTGTCTTAGTGTTGACCTCTGATTAAATAATAAATAAAGACAGAACTTTTTTCCAGTTTGTGGAAAGCAGGAGAGGAATGCTCAGGAAAAGCATTTTTTCAGTCTCACAAATAGTGAGAAGTTGAGCTGATCTAATAGCACCTCATAGCGAGCTGTCCCTGTGTGCCTTCCTTCTGGCTCGCAGAAACACACATTCCTGTCACCTTCCCAGTTGCAGTACCTGTCTGCCTCTGTGCCTTTATTCAGCTCCCTAACTCAGTGAAATCAGAAGGAATGGCGTTCAAGTATAATTGGTTCAACTGAATAAATAAATCTGACTAATTCTGGAGTTGTAACTTTGATAAGAGTGATTCCTCTCCTTTGCTTGCTAAGATTAACAAAGAAATCAAGATATATGAGAATTGAAATCAGAACTGAAAATCTCAAGGAATAACTAATTTCCTGTTAGTAAGTGGATTTCTCAAAATATACTGGTGTACTATTCTGCACAGTTGAAAAAGTGATAAATCAGTTTTTGTGAAAAAATTTGAATGAAAAAATAAAAAAACTTATAAAATGTACAAAAAATATTTAATAGTCCTGAAAAATAAATACCTTGATTTTTTCCCCTTTTCTATTACAAATTTCCATGAAATCTATCCTATAGTTTACTATTAAGTGAGGGAAAAGTTTTCAATATTTTGTGTGCCTGGTTATAAAGATGCATCAGACTTTTTTTTTCCTATGGTAAAAAGTACTATTACTGAAATTTTGATGTTGCATAGAAAAACCTTCATTTTAGACTGGTAAATATGTTTTACATTATATAGCTTGAATTATAAAGCATATACGCAGTCATAGTTTTGCCAATCGTTTTTTGTGGTCTGTCTAACACAGTACATGCACTCAGGGATAAACTCGATACCAGGAGAGAGTTTTTCCATGATAGAGACAGCCCAGTAATTTGCAGTCCTGTGGCTTGCCATGGAACATTTGCAGTTGTGTAGCTGCAGCCTAAGCCTTATAACACGGTCTTGCTCATGCGCTTTAGACCAGAGCAGGATGGTTTTATTTAGAGTGGTAAGAATGCTCTTTTAAACTCTGGTTTGTCTTAACTTGTGTTTGCAGTGGCGCTGTTCCTACCTACTATATGTATCATTATTTTTATTTATGGGTAGGCATACATGAACAAGAATGTATGTACATCCCTGCTTGGCATCCCTACTTTGACGAGTTTACAGTCAAAAAGTTCATGACCTAGGCTAAGAAGCCATGTTTGATTTGGCAATGTCAGATGTTTATTCTGTTCAGGTATTTCTGCATACATTACCTCAGCCTCCTGACATCATAAAGCATTTGAGTTTGCATTTGCCTTATAGCAGAAATTGATGAAAAGATTTAAAGGAGAATGACCTTTAAAATTACTTCAGAGACACTGCTTAAGGTTTAGAGGAAGAGAAGAATAAAACAGAGTATGTAAAGGACAGATTGAACTATTTCAGTAGGGTTACAGAAATGACTGTGACAGGTGGCACATAAAAGGTTATTGAGAGTAAAGATTAAATGGGTGAGACCACTCTATAAAAGAAAAATGATCCAAACTTCCCATTTCTTTTAAGTTTCCAAAAGGGTGTGCCAAAGGAGAATGTTGAAAAATTTTCAGCATCCTGGATTGAGAAATAAACCTCAGATTTTTAGCTTTAAGGCAAAAAAATCCCAGAAATGTTACGAAGTAAGTGAATTATATGGACACAGCTTTCCCATCAGTGACTAGAATGAGACAAAGTTTATTTCACAGAGAGAGGAAAGTAGATGCAATTTGTTTCTCTGTCATGGGCACAAATTTTCTAAATGCTTTTTTCATAGCATAAAATGAGGATGGAAAACTTAGATATTTGTGTGGTGTCAATGTCAGCATTATATGAAGTAAATGATATGTGGTTCTTAATGACAGAAATGTATGAATTAGCAGATCAGTATCCTTTCCTACATCTCATTAATTTCCTTGGTTTCATGGTGTTACCATATTCTTTTCCCTTCCTCTGCTGGAGAACCATTATATGCTATTCTGCAGCAATGCAATTCTGCTTCTCTGTGTGTGTGTGTGTGTGTGTATTTCTGTCTTTTTGTAAAAGTCTATGGTGTATCTTGGCCTCGTGCCTGACAAAAATACAGATGTGGGTGGATTATTTTCTGTTTTAATAAAACGGAATTTTGTGTATCTTGACTTCAAAATCTTGAAAAATGAGAAGTGTTTCATGTAATAAACCTCTCCTTTTTTAAAGATGTTGTCAGTATTACAGGAGGATATTTCTTAATTGTTAGGTCTCTTAGACAAAAATGAAGCTTATTAACTTTTTTCTTTATTTTCAGCTTCTCATGTCTGTGTTTGACAATAGCATGAAAACGTTTGGGGTTATTGAAAGTGACCCTTTTGACTGGGAGAAGAGTGGAACCGATGGCTCTCTGACAACAACCACAACTTCAACCACCCCTCAGTTGCACACTCGTCTCACGCCAGCTGCAATTGGGTATGCACGGTGTGGTTTCTTCAATGGCAGCCACAGAGGGGCTTCCCACCAAAGGGAAATTATCTCCATAAATTTAGGGTTTTTCTACAGGATTTTGAATGCATAGAGGAGTGGAGGTTTGAGAGAATTTGAAGTATTTCCCTTTTTAGGGTTCCAGTTTATACTGTCCTGACAGGTCAGCACTGCAGTCCTAAAATTATAGCAATAAAAATAGTACTCCAGGAAATTGCATGTAAATTTGCTCATCCATCCTTTGCTAAATCATATTTTGTGAAACTAAATAATGTGTCCTGAGTTTAAGTGCCTGGAAATGTAACTGCCTGGAAATAAACCCATTGTTTTCTATAAGCTTGGAATAAAATTCTAGCTGCAATTTCCTTATAAGCTTGAAAAATGAATGGATCTTTATAAGAAATTTGGAAATAGTGGTGTTTGAAATAATATTTAATATGTTATTTGAGACGTTCTGTAATGAAGTAAGTTGGACAAGATGTGATGTTTTATAATACCCATACTCATCTCAGGAGATTGAAGAACATAAAGAGGTGTTTATGAATGATTGTAAGAGGTGTTTATGCTTGAGGAGAAAGACTTTGTGCTAGTTCTAGGCCTTGAGTAGATCAGCTTTTAGCTAAAAATCAAAGGAGAGAGTTTTGACGGTATAGTGAGGCTGAAAAATGCCAGAATTTCATGTATTAAACTCTCAGAATTTCAAGGTAATTAAAAAAAAAAAAAGGTAAAGTAAATACCAGCTGACACCAAGTGGTTGTATTCTATAACTCTTACCATTACACAGGTATATGGTGTGTGCTCTGGGAAACACTGAAGCTGACAGGGATTTTGCATGTGATTCAGTCCCATTATCACACCAAGCATTACACCAGAGTTATTGTTAGTCCTGGCTGCAATTAACAGCTTTGGTAACTGTAAAGGAATGACTTTTATTTGACCTTCTGAGCATTTGATTTTTAGGACTAGCATTGCTGCATTGTCAGGTGTTGAGCTAAGCCAAAGCCCTAATAGACTCAAGTCAGTGGGGCTACAGAACTTCAATTAAAATGTGATGTCTTGTTAGTGTTTTGCTCATGTTTTAATTATCAATAAGTGCTATCAAACTAACACTTCGATAAGAATAATGATTAAAACTGCATTTAGTTTGCTCAGTAATTGTTTTTCCACAAACAGCATGTTGTTCTATCCAGTTTTTGGGAAAAGGATATTAAATTATTAAAGTTGCCATTAATTTTTTTGAATCGAAGAATACGTTTGGAAGAGTCAGGAGCAGAGTTGAGCCTGGACATGATCTCTAACAAATTTTCTCAGAAGTGACTTCAAAAACATTAAAAAACCTAGCTTATATGTGATAGTTTTTTTGAGTTACATGTTTTGTAATGTACGTAAATTAAATACATTGTGAAAGCCAGGAAGTAGGGGGTTTTATATTAAATAATTTACAAGATTTAGTTTTCTGTAGAAACACAATTTTCTTTGTAAATTTTTGGTTGTTTCTTTTATAGTAGAAAATAATTTCTGTAAACATATGAGAGTATAAAAATTTTTACATTTCTGATTTTGCTTTTAAACTACTTTTGTAGAATTGCCAATGCCACTCCTATCCCAGGAGATCTGCTGAGGGAAAACACAGATGAAGTATTCCCTGATGAACAGCTCAGTGATGGAGAAAATGTTATCCCGGTTGGTGTATCACCAGAGAAACTACCTGGATCCCCTGGGCATCAGCGTCCTCAGGAAAAAGATGTTTGGGAAGAAATGGATGCAAACAGAAACAAAATAAAACTGGGGATCTGTAAGGTACTTTCAAATCTGTATTGTGAAGACCATCTTTGAACAGTTTCTTGTTCTCATAGTGCACATGAGATATAATCAAAAAAGGCAGTTGTACTGATACTGATTAGCGAGAATGATCTAAGAAAACAATTTATGATAGAGCTAACACATTTTATATACTGAACCAAGCAGACACGCTTCTGGGCCGTGTGTCACTTTATCAGGTCTTTCTAATAAATAGCTTGCTGATAATTTCAGATTCTGTGTAGTTTACTCCTATTCGTTATCTTCAGACACGATCTTGATTCTTGCTCACTGAATGAAATCAAAGCAAATTTCCTGCATCTTGCATGTGTAGAAGCTAGATACTAAATGTACAAAAAAAGAGTTTAACGTTCTTCAATTGACAAATCACCAGTGTGATTGGCAGTATGTATTTAATTCAGTAGGTGTTTTTGTCTCCGTAAGACATTATACCTTTGTACTGACCCAGAGGTTCATTGGCTGGTGTTTAGAAGAGAATGCTGCTTTATTTTCAAAAGTGGTCTCTGAGAATTGGTACCTGTCTCCCTTACTCACTATCACAGTATTTCATACTTGGACAAATGCAGCCTGTTTTTTTATATAAAAGTGTTTTTAACATGAAAAGAAATCTGGTACTGAAATGCTCTTTATCTAGGAAAGCTGTTTAGTTTTGAAGTGGTTACTCCTTATTTGCTAGAAAAAAAAACTATTGTGGGAAAGAACAGGGCATGGTGCCTATTTTCAACTGTGCTTGTTTGTTTTTTTACTGAATATGGAGGAAGGAGATTGTTCTGGTTTAAACAAAGGCACTTTCTGTTATACCTGTGGAAACTAAGGATGATCATGATTTCCCAGCTCTAAATCATGTTCAGTTATTACTGTCAATCATGTTCAGTCATTAAGATGGAATATGGTTGGACTAAAACATAGTTTGAAGTCATAGAAATATCTTGTAGATTTAGTGTATAACAGTGTTATATGCCCCAGAGGATCAAAAAGACATCCTGGAAGCTAACTTCTCTTTAGTAAGAGCACTTGACTGTAAAGCAGACCAAAGATGCTACAAAGTGCCAGGTTTCAGACTATTATTAAAGAAAATTTCAGAGATGGGTGTGAAATGTCAGAGTAAATGTAGCTCTCTTACTGGGTCTTTGATACTCCTGTTCTCAGACCTATCCAGAACTAGTATATTGCTAGTAGTTTGTCTGTTGTAGGTGTGTGATGAAGAACGTATCTGAACTACCTTAACTATGGCATGAGCTTAAGGACCATGCCAAATACAAATTGGCTTTTCACACTCTAAAAACTTGGAGGGTCTTCACCATGTAGTGCCATGTCTTCTTCTGTTTTGCTTCTCCTAGTGAGTTACCTTTTTCCTTTATGTTTTGCCCAGGCTGCCACAGAGGAAGAGAACAGCCATGGACCGGCGAATGGAATGCTTAATGCCCCAAGTCTGGGTTCTCCAATTCGGGTTCGCTCAGAGACCACCCTGTTAGATAGAGATGTTCCACTGGTGCGAAAGTTACGTTCAATTCACAGCTTTGAGCTGGAGAAGCGCATGACGTTGGAGCCTAAGCCAGACACTGATAAGTTTCTTGAGACCTGGTAAAGAAATTATTTTATCGTTATGCTTAGATCTTTTAAGGATATGTAATTAGGACACTGTTACTTTTCCTTTGCTGTGTGAAGAGCAGGAATGGAGCTGTTGAATATGCTTATGCAAGCTACAGCAAAGTATTGTTCATCATATTGCTCAGCTAATTGGCAACTTCCTAAAAATTTTATTATTGCCAGAATACATTTAGAGTAGGACTTCCGCACTTGGGCATTTTGTATTTCAAGACCTAGTGTTGTAACCCTGGTGTTTATTAACTTTCTCTTCAGTGGCATACTCTTGACAGTCAGTACAGCTCATCCTAAATAAGAAGGTTGACATCAGGAGCTCAATAGAGGTAACATGAGATTAGGCTATATGACATGAGAAGGGAGATTTACAGGAAGTGGAGTGAAGAAGTTAGAAAACTACTTGCATGCAGCAGGCTTAGTTATGCCCAAAGGTGTTGCACCAACATAAAAAAATCTTGATGGAAGACAGAAATCTTAAAACAGAATTTGAAGGTAGAGGAGAGACTGAAAATTGATTCAGTTTGCCTATGTCTAGAAAGAATAAGGGGAGAGGGACACAGTGAAATCTGACTGGAAGGCAGAGGCTGACTGGGGACAGTAGAAGAGAGCTGGGGTATTGACAGTGGCAAAATCCTTGTAAATACTTCAGAGGGGAATTAGGGATTTGAATTTGTTTGATGAAGTAAATTATGCAAAGCATAAGTAAGAAATCAAAACAATAAATAGCATTCTTCTTGAAAGCATGTAATAACTGCTGCTGGAGACATCTGTTTCTTTTGTTCGTCTTTGAGTCTCTGCTTTGTAACAAATTAAGTACAGTGGACACTACTGAGTTTTTTCCACTCAGAATTCTTTCTTCTGGTAATTGTATTTACAATACAACAGGATACATTACAACTAAAATAATAATATGTGTACATTTCTAAAGCCATCCATTTTTACCTGATGTCAGACTTATTTGTCTCTAACTGTGAGTCTTTGAGCCATTGTAGATTCTTCTAAAATATGACAACAAATTTTAATATAAATCTAGTTTTCTCCTACTGAAAAACTCAAATGTAACTTACATTATTTAATTAATTCTTAACTAACTCAGATATTAACTTCTTTTCTCTAAGTTTGGAGAAGATGCAGAAAGACTTGAAGGGGGCAGAGACTCCTGTTGCTGCTGTTCCTCCTCAGAAAACTCCTGCACCTGGGACTGCCCGCACGGACCATGTTTGGCACTATGATGAAGAATATCTTCCAGACGCTTCAAAGCCTGCGTCAGCTAATTCTCCAGACCATGCTGATGGTGTTATGAGCAATGGATTTGTAGCTGTTAACCTAAGCTCCTGCAGGCAGGAGGTTGATTCTAAGGAATGGGTGATAATAGATAAGGAGCGGGACTTGCAGGACTTCAGGACAAATGAGGCTTTAGGGCACAAAATGACTGGAAGTCCCTCAGATGAAGAGCCGGAGGTGCTACAAGTTCTAGAGGAGTCCCCTCCAGATGAGCAGTCCAGAGAGGGTGGCTGCGCAGGAAACAATGTCCATGCCAAGAACCAAACTTCAGTGGTGGAGTTTGTTCTAGACATGGAGTGTCATCCTGCTGCATCTGAGCAGCTTACAGATAAATTGGAACTTCTGTCCGGGGCTGCAGGACAGCTTCTTGCGGCCACCCCTACAAGTCCTATGGAAGCTCAAGCAGAAGGAGCACTCACTCCGGTAAGAAAACCTCTTCTTTTTTCAGAATTATATGAGGAAATGGTAAAGGCAGTGACTAAAATACAACAGTGTAGCAGAAATTCCTAACTTGAGCAGGTATGGGACTTGATTCTTGAAGTATGATCTTCCATATTCTGTTACACTACTGTTTACAGTCACCCATGGAAGTGGCTAATTGTTCTGCAGGTATGATCCACAGAAATGGCCACATTTAACAAAGAGTTATTGATCTGCCTGTCTATCTATATAAAGAAGCTCCTTGTGCAGTGGATTCCTAGTCACTGAGAGACACACATGCAAACATATATTTATTATATTTGCAGTACATAAACATAAAATTACAATTGAATATGTAAAATACTGTGCTACTGTGTTTCAGGAAAAGTCTAAGTGTCTGAAATAAAACAGTTACTTGCTCTCACCTCACACTATGATTCCTGAAGTGTTTGCTTTTGTAATTCACTTTGTATCTTCTTGTTTCTTCTGAAATTTCTAATGGTCCTTATTAAAACAACTTTTTGCCTTTTGTAAGTGTTGCTGCTTCTCACTTCTGAAATACTTTTGCAACTACTACTTTACTCCCCTATTTTTCACTAAGATTGCTTTGCTTCCATTGCATATTCTTGTTTTTCTCTTTTTCCATCTTTTCGGAACAATCCTCAGTTGCACAGTTTTTGAACATTTACTGTTTTCTCCTCTGTCACTGTTTCTACACAAAGATTTCTTTGCCTTTACTTAAGGAGTAAGTGAGATTAATGGTTAAGGGATTAGGAATCACCTCATGGTTTTATTTCTCCTCTTTTTTAAGTAGATATTGTGACATCTATGATCTAAAGGTCAATTCTTTCAAGCTCCCTTGAGCCAAGAAACCTGGCCATATTTTTTCTTCACATATTACCACTTCTTGTGAAAGTTACAGCCAGCTCATTAGAAAAAAAACTTGTCACCAACTACTCATGTATTATTGGGTGTGGAATATCCTTTATGGTGAAAATTAACTACTCAATGTATTTAACTGTAGCAGCACAGTAAAATTTCAGCTACACTTAGGTTCTCATGGAAAATGCAAGATCATGTCTTTCATACAAGATTACATTTAGACATCATACTTTAAATTATGTAGTTTATGGAAGATTCATTTTGTATGATAGAAAATACAGAAGTATGTTAACTGATTTTTGGTATTGAAGGAGTTTTTGATGGGTTAGAAACTTTAAAAGGTGAAAAATTAATTTAGATTTTTAAGTTGTTCAGTTTTTGTATTTTAAGGTCAGTTTTAGTAAAACAGACAAGAAAGAGCAGCACTTAATCCTGTCCAAAATACTAACTATCAAGTGTTTTTATGTTGAAAGCCATTATAAAACAGCTTGTAATTTTCTATGCAAATGCACTATACAACTGTATACTTTATATAAATGTGGCTCTTCTTGGGGAAATAGCTGTTTTACTTGAAACTAAGAATAGATATGGTACAAATATTATGTACTAGAATGCAAAGAATGGACAATATCTGTATCTGAAAAGGAAGAAGCTTCAGAACATGGGAGCAGAAATGGTTGCGAACAAAATTAGTTAATTATAAGATGCATTGGAAGAAATACTGGCTGAAGTAGAAACTCAGGTGAAATTATATTTTAGTTTGTCTTTGCAGGGAGATAAGTAATATTTGTCATTACCTCAAAAATGGGGGAAATTAATATGGTTTATGCTATGCTGGTAGTAGTGAGTGGTGTTGTGAGGGCAAGATGAATGGCGGGAAGGAAATTTGTGTTTCAAAGGTGAATCATATACAATTGGAAATATAAACTGAACTGGGAATAAAGAAAATAGAAACGATTTGGCCAGTTTAGGAGCTGGGAACAGAGTGTGTCTCTACAGTGTGTCTACTCCAACATGATAGCAGTTTGCAGTAGTCTTCCATCTACTCCATTAGCCCTTGAAAGCCAAACTAAGTCTAAGAGGATATTTTGGGGTGAGTTTTTCTTTTTGTCCTTTTTTGCTGTATTTCACTTCATAAAGGATACTTAAATATTCCTTATGATGGATGCTAGAACCCGGTTCTTATAGGTGAGTGTTCTAGTCACTTCACTGGGAGAAAGGATGTGTATATATGCCTCTTCTTATGCTCATTCTCTCTGTTCGAAAATCCTGATGACCTTAGGGAGCTGTTTGGTAGAGTCCTCTTCCTCAGAGTACTTACCCACCTGAAACTATTCTCTCAATGTGATCCTTGGTTGTGCATCAGATGTTCTTGTTCTTCAGTAATGTTTTCCAGGTAGCACCTTTCTGGCAGAAAAAATATTAGGCAAAGGTCATACTTTAGTTTTCTGCTGATTTAATTATATTGCACCAGTTATTAAGAACAGGCTTGGATCCAAAAATGTTAATTATAGGACTGTAAATTGAATGTGTGTTACTGAAAGGGGTTAAAAATAGATGTTGAAATTATAGTAGTGTAGAAGCTTAATATAATTACTGAAATAGTTCACTTATTTCAAACAGCTTCAAACTCTAGGACATGCCAGCACTCATGATCATCAGGCTTATGAATATACCTCCCATATAGATTTCTACTGACCTGCTTCACTATCACTTGGAAGAAAGTATGGTTATGCTTTTTGAGCTTATTCTGATAGGCTTGTTATGCAAACAATTGCTTCAGGGGTGAATGAATAAAATAGTTTTCCCATCTTAAGTCTTAAGTATTTAAAAAATATTTCTTTTTACTTTGATGATTCTTCTTTGTTCTTTATTTCTTTCAGGGCTTTATTGTTCACTGTTTTAGTAAGTAGTAGCATGGATGTTTCTGTATGAGAAACTAATACTTCATACACTCACCCATAATTTTATTTTCTCCTGAAGGAAAGAAATTGCTGGTCTGCAGTCCTTCCATTTGTAGATAAATGTTCTTCCTGAAATTGTGTGTGTACGTGGACTTCCTGTGATTGTTGATAATATCACTTCTTACCTGTTATACACAGCATCAGCAGTCTATTAAAAATGTAAAGTTGCAGCAGTTAAAAAAGGAAACCTGAACTCAAAAACTAAGAGAGAAAAACGTGTAAGTTATTGACTTGGGGATGAGAAAGTCACAGGCATAAAAAATTACAGCAAATTATCTATTTAGCTATCTATTATGAAAAACATCCTGCAGGTAAGAGAAGTATTTTTCATGTTATCAGTCATGGGTGTCCAGCTGCAATACAGATTCTGTGTGCTACCAGCAAATACCAGTTTGATCTGGCTTGGTCATGGGCACATGGTCACATATCTGTTGAACTACTCAGAGCATGCTAAGGGTATATGTGCTGACTTTATGCTTTAATAATGGCTTTATGTTGGCTTTGGCTGCAGGACAGACAGTGTGTAATTTGCTGTAATATCTGCTGGTATGAAGCTAATTTGTCAAAAGAATTTGAGCTGATCTAGACTAATAGTGAATTTCTACTGGAGCAGCCCTTAACATCATATGGCTCTTCCTTCCTTCCTTCTTTTCCTAACAGCCTAGAGCTGTACTTTCTATGTTGTGGAACCATGGCCTCCTTAATTTCCTGTGTTTGTATTGAATTGCAAAGAATTCCATACAGTGCATGCACAAAACCTCACAACATATATTTGTCAAGCAGCTATTTCAGCAAGTAAATAATAATGGATTTGAAGCAATTAAACATGTAACAGCTCTTTTCATCTTCAGTTTAAATTAAACAACAGTTTGCTTTGGTCCCACTTGGTTGACAACCCAAAGTCGTGTAGATATATATATGTGTGTGTGTGTGTTATAGAAGAGAGTTTACTGTGTGAATCTATTTATTTTTATTATTTAGAAATGTTGCTGAAATGGAAATTTTATATGTCGAGGTACTATTGTGTTTTATCCAAAGTTTGGTCTTAAATTCCTATTTATTTCTGAGTTCTAAGCCATTTAATTTTCATGTACCTTCTATCCTCATTTGCTGCTTTTATGAGACATTGGAATTTTTTTTCCCCGTTGCGAGTCAGCTATGCATTGTGGGAACTGAGGCTTTGGTATTGACACAATTAAAAGATACCTTTCCCTTAGAAATGGAAATGCTTGCTAGATGCTCTTGCTTTCCAAAGGGTATAGGTTAGAATAGCAAATACCATGGTAGGAAACAAAAAGTCACCTTCATGAAGCATGAAGCTTGCAGAAAGTTTCCTTATCTCTACTCTTCATGGTTTCTCTAACTGTAATTGGAACAAAGAATTGCAAACTCTGTATGGCAATCTCATTTACAGATACTTAAATGTGTCACCATCAGATATTTATTCGGTGCTGGAAAAGGTCTTGCAAAAAGCCAGTTGATCTCAGAGTTGTATATTAAAGCTATAGGTTTATTAGAATCATCAGTAAGCAATTTAAAATTGTACTTTGTCTAAAATTAATAGTTTGGAAGACTTTACAGCTCCTATTCTTTTTTCTTTCCTCTTGTCTAAATGCTTGAATTAATGTAGTTCAAGATGAAGCAATTGATCCTTGATTCTCCAGGCCAGTGTACCTTCTAGTTTGGTCCCATATTTGGGAAATTTCATCAAAATTGTTTAGTATTAACCTTACTGATTAATCCTGTCAGTCACAGTTCTTAGTATGCTGCTACTGCCATAGCTGTAAAGCCTCCAATGGGTATATATGCTAGGAATACCGCAATTTCAGAAACATGGATGTGATGTTGCATGGATGTGCCAAACGTTTGAAAGGACCAGTCAATGATCAACTAGTCAACTATCAATGTTGATACACCATGTCCTTGAAATAGACTCTGCTAATTTATTAAATTTGCCCTAGGTTGTTACTGACCAGTTATAATAGTTGCAATGGTTGGATTTAATGAATCTGACTTTATTTTCCAACCTAAATAATTCTGTGATTCTAAGACTGAGTGAATGAAGAAGCCAGAAAAAGAAATTATGCTCCCTGTTGATTTTGATGTTGGATTTTTGGAAATGGATGATGGAAAATGTGAAGATCAGACTTAAGACAGCTCTTAGATTATGAGCTTTCAGCCTGTAAGGCAGGTGTGAATATGGTTTTTAAGGGAATGCAAGACATAAACAAGAATCATTAAAATATATTCAACCTTATTTTCTTCCTTGCCATGTTGTTCTCACAGCTCAACTCATGTCATATGCTGCATTTCTCCACTCCAAGAATTTCAAGCCCCATCCTCTGCACCATGAGCCCTATAGCCTATTTATCCATCCACTTGGACCCTCTGAGGGAGGCTGCTTTCCCAAGGAGTCAGTCAGCTGAGAGCCACTCCTCTTCCTCCCGCTCAACTGCTCGTAGGCAGCTTCCTGTCATTCCCAGTGGCAGCAAGTGCCCCCCTGTCATTCGCATCTCAAAAGCACAACTTAAGCAGGTGAATAAGCCTTGTCTTCGTAAAACTGACTGCATTGTAGCAGTCATCTGCAAAGTTTAACATTTTCAGTTGCTCTACACTGTCCGGTAGTAGGCAGATGCTAGTCATACTGCTATACACAGCATCCTAAAAATGTTTTGAAAGATCAAGATGGGGAGTAAGAATGAATCTTATTCAGGAATAGAATCAGGAGTATTCTGTGAGGTAGATACATTGTCGCCCTTAGAAGAGAGAAATATTTAAAGAGCTGTTATTCAAGTTATGATCTGGAGCACAAATCATCTCTGGATATTCTGGAAGATAGATTCACTTCCTCAGAGATTTTATCTTGAAAAAATATAGGGTTATAAAGTCTAGAAAAAAGTACTTTTTGCTTTTTTCCAAAACTAAGAAGAATGTGTTCCTGTAATTGTGGTACCAACTGAATTTCAAACTGGGAGCCCACATTAAAATTTGGACCACCCTAAATTATTTTAATGTGACAAAAAAGACCTAAATGTAGTCAGATGGTTTCTTTGGAAATTAACAAACAATAAATTGTTCCACTGCTTACAGTAGATAAAATAAAGATGGCAATTATCAGGGATCATAGGTAATGAAAAATGTCACTAGAGAAAGGGGACTTTTCATAGTTGTGAATTTCTAGTTTCATTTCAATGTGAAAGATGAAGGCTTGCAATCATAATTGAAGTTAAGTGTAGTTTTTGTATTAGTCACAAAAATACTGAGATTTGCTAAGTAGTGTGAGTTTGAGTTGTTGGGTAAAGCAGTATGACATAGCATTGATGCATAAGACTAACATATCATCATCATTTTACCATTAATATTTCATTTGGATTTTTTTTGTGTTCCCTTTTGTTTCCAATGTATCCTTCAGTATAAGTAGTTCTATATTACAGATGATTTTTCCTTTTTCAGTGAAGAATGCACATGAATATTGATATTAAAAGTAATCCAGCAATCTTAGTTACTTTCAGAATTCCATAGGATCAGTGGTGAGTGATAACAAGGTAAACTCCTGACTACATTTTAGCTGAATATAAAAAAAATAGTTCTGTGCTCAATGTATAGAAACATACAGTAGCTCCCCAATGTTCATTATTGTGAACTTAAACGGCTATCAAAATACCACATTCTTCATGATGGTTGATGTATTGACTAGGGAAAGGGACTTAGGGGAAATTAACTCATTGGTAGTTAAGTTTCATTACTTTTCAGCATTGGTTTGTATCTTAGGATGCAAAATGACCTAAATTTTTTTTGGTCTGTATAGCTGCAATTTAAATTTTTCAATCAGAACCTATTGTAGCTGTAATTAGCAAACTTAGTAAAATGTATACAATGCTCAGAAAAAGCAAGTTGGCACAGAGGGTCTTCTCTGGCTTCCTTAGTACCCAACAAATGAATGCAGCTGCAATATTAATAGAGGCTGCAAAGTGGTGTACTTTCCTGTCATGTGAAGAAGACGTGGCATTGTGCCAGGTGCTGCTACTTAGTGGAGTGAGCAGTAAGCCTCTTTTTTCCTTTTACCTGGTAAGTGCTTGACTGCTGTGTTCCTTTCTGAGCTGTGATTTGAAAGTCCTAACTCTGTTGAGAATTTCCAGTTTGTCATTTCCCATGGAAACTACAAGCACGTGATTGTTTAATTCTTTCCAACAATGAAAGCCTCATGTATTTTATGGCTCACTGAAGAATTCAAAAACTTTTGCAAGTCCTTCTGTTTTCAACAGTGCAGTAATGTTAGGTACTTAGCTAGCTAGAAGTTTCTCAGCATGAAAGATGAATACACATGTTAGTAACCTAAATAACCTCCAGTTAGATATTTAAAAGAATTTTAATGTCATTTATGTTTATCTGTATAAATACTTGGTACTGAATATATTTTCATGTGTTTCCTGCTGTCTGCAATTTGGTTCACCATTCATAACCAATGAATTGCAGAGGTCAGGGATCTGTACTGTTGAATTTAGTATTAAAAAATAAGAAATGATACATTTGTTTCTGAAATCAAATAAAGCGAGTTTCTTTCCAGATTTTTGATGAGTGAGGGCTCAGGAACTCTAACCTATCTTTCTCTGTGTTGGTATCAGGTAGAGGAGGTAATGAAATTTCAGTATATCCTCTGCTCACTAGTGCAGAGGGGCTATAGGATGTAGGTCAGTCTATATTTGTTCAATTGAGGACTCCTTTCTTGGCGTACATGAAAGAGAATTGGAATGTTTTAGTTCAGCTCTCCTTAGTTATTCAACTTGCAGCATAAAGAAAAGAGTATGGCAGCATTACAGTGCACAAAGAAGCAGAGTTAACTCTTTGTATTTGAGTCTGAAGAGTGTGTCTAGAGTGCTCTTAGTACCCTTCTCTTCTGCAGCATGTCAAATCATACAGCAAATCCTCTTGAAACCTAACCTTTTTCTTTCTTTCTGTGAATTTTTCAGCCAGATGAGTTCTCTGAATTCTGCTTATTTAGAGGGCTGCATCGAGGGTTGTGTGAGGTCAATGGCAAAGGTGATGTGAGTGCAGCAACTACTGGCCAGGGCTGTGTGTGAATATACACTTAAGTAGTTTTAGTGCTAAATGTGTGAACATGTTTTAAGAAACAATCAAAATCAGTGACCTCAGATTTTTATCTCTGGTTTCTCAGCTCTAGTTCTACAATAAGACAGTGAACACCTCTTCTAGCCAGGGCAGCAATCTAGAATACTTCTAAATGGCTGCTCTACAATATAATTCAGCCCTTAACAAAGATGGATTCCAGTTTTGTCTGTTCAGGTGTGTTTTCTTTTTACAATGTGCTTAATTAGGTATGCACAGGGGGGCTAGTTTAAATTTAATTATTTTATGGTTATTCATTGTGTTAGGGAAGGATAACCTGTGTCTCAGGTTAAGCAATTAGAATTAGTTGGCACTTACACAAATAATTTCTGTCTTAAATTTCTCAAATTTCTACCTTACGGGAACATTAAAAAATTATTTTGTAGTTATATACTTACATAATTAGTTACAAAATGCTCTGAAATTTTCCCACACAAGAAACTATGAAAATGCAAACCATCACTTTCATATTCATATCCAAGATGAGAAACAATATACTGATCTGAGTTGAAAAACTTAATTTTTAAGCATCTCACTGGAATTCTGTGGAATTTTTATTCTTCTATGGAAGAATAAAGTAAGACTTCTTGACATATTTGAGAGTTATTTAGAGAAAGAATGCATATCCTTTATAATTGGGTTTTTATTTTAGATGTTTCATGTTTATGAGCTAGGAGTGCACATAAATGCTGTAAATTTTGCCTTTTTTTATGAACCAACTTTAGCAGGTTTCACTAGTCTGCGATAGCAAGAGAATGAACATTTTCATTGGTTTTCACATTTAACAATCCCTTTTAGAACCACAAATAAACAAACAAAACCCCAAAGTATTATTTTCAGATTTGTCACTCATGTTAACTTGTCATGTATGGTAGGATTGCCATAAAACTCAGCTACTTAACACTGGTTTAGCATTTAAAATATCATGAAGGGATGCATTTTTCCAAAATCCTCTTCCAAATTTCATTTTCAGGATATAACGCATTATCAAATAGATGTATTCTTGAAGGAAAAGAGGGAAAAGATTTTCCCTGTTGAGTGAGTCTGTGTTTTTACTGCTGCCATGGTTAAAGCCATAGTTTGTCTATAGAAAAAGGGTTCTAATTTCAGATTTTACAGAATTGTTATGCCTCTTGTTACCTATCCTGATGGAAACTATATTGAGTCAGTGTGAGGTTCAAGTTAAGTTCTTCTCTGTTTTAATCAAGGCCGAAGTTCAAGGAGTTAGTTCAGCTGGTAGCTACTAGAACTGTTTAATACACAGTGCATTTGATTTTGTTAAGTAGGGAAAATGTACAGACATTGTATCATCTCAGTCATGACATGGTAATTGTTAATAACTCTTAATTTTCCAATGAACTTTAGCCTGGCTTACTCACATTCTTTTAAGCAACTGGATTTTATATTGATAATGATGTTTCTAAAAGAATTTTCTCCTACACACTATTTTTCTAATGCAAACAAGTAAAAAATTGTATTTGTTACTTTTACCCAAGTGTCAGAGGAAAGTAAACGCTGCCTCCAGGCCTTAGTAGTGTCTTTTGTCTGAAGGAAATTCTTCAGGCATGCTTTTTCACATCTGCTTTTGGTGTAAAGAAGAATTAAGTATTACAGAATGCTAAATTCTTCCAAAGGAAACTTTCCAACTTGTAAATTAAGTAACTAAGAGTTGAGGACAAGCAGTCAGTATGAATGATTTAATTTTTTCCAAATAGTGTGTTGCCTGTAGAAAACATATCAATTTCTAGTGACAGAACCATTCTTGGCCATTCTGCTTCTGCAGGTTTCTCTGCTAGGAGCAGCAGAAAAGTCATGAAGGTCCAGACAATAAATTAACCTTGGTAATAGCATCCTCATACATTGAGTCAAAAAACCCTAAACATATAAAAAGTTGTAACTGTTTTAAATGATTGTGGTTTCTGGAATCAGCAGTGCTTTTGAGTTTCCCAAAATTTGTAATCACAGGGTTCAGCTATTCTTGTCTGTACTTGAAGTTACAATTTTTCTTTTTTAAATTATTCTTTTAAAATGCTAATCCTATCCAAAACATGTGTGATTTATTACATTTTTCTAGCATCATAATTTGGTAATTAGCATAAAATAAGGTGTTTCAGGAAAGATAAGTGGTCTCTAGGATTTCCCATAGAGAGCTGGTTAACTCTAGGGTCAACAAGTGTTTCCATGATGACACTTCATACAATAATAATCTTGAAATAAATAGGTTCAGAGCAAAATGACTAATGATTATTTCTCATGTAATTAAGGTATAATTGATCTAATTAATATAATTAATATTGTGCCTGTAGATAATTGCAGATACTATCTATAGTATCATCCATAAGATAATATTTAATTTAGATGTATTTATTTCTTAAAATATTTTTCTTCTATTATTAAAATCATATATGATTCTAGTCCAACTGTAATTACAGAGAAGAAAATTCACACCTCTGAACTGTGCATTAAGGCAAATGAATGTTTTCTTAGTTTGGAAAGAACCATTTCTGTGGAACTCAGGAAAAATACTACAATACCAACAATTTTAATAGCAGTATCGCAGGAGTATTTTGTGTTATGAAGTAATAGTCTGTAAGTGCCTCTGCTTTCCATTTCAGTAGTAAATTTCAAGAATGTTCTTCAATTGGTTTATGCATTATATAGAAGTAGTTTCAAATTGAATGAGTACTTGTTTTAGTTATGTTACCAAACTAATTAGCCACTTATTAACAGTCACAGTCATTCTCTAAAAGCAATTAAAGATACTGTTTTTAGAGCAATCAATATTTGCCCTATCAGATGTTTAAGGATATAGTTTTATGCTAGAATGAAAAAATCTCATTTTATCCAGTAAGTGGTGTAGAAATAACTGAAAAGGAAAGATGTTTAAACAATTCAGAAGTTAAGCCGTGGCTAATAAGCCTTAGACAAAGACTGTACACACAGATCTCTATGTTCTTTATCCTCGAAAGATACCTATCACATTAGAGAATTTGGAAACAGAGTTCATTCATAGCTCTGCGTGTTATTCCATCCTCTTCTGATTTCTCTCAACCTCCATGTAAATCAATGACAAAATTAACGTTATAGAAGAAATAATATATCTGAAGAGTTGCGGAGAGCAACATGGGCCTCTTTTCAGGTAGATATAAAAAATCTTCATATGTTACTTCTCTTTAGTCTAGGATTAGGGCCTGCCACATGTGAGTTTTTAACAAAAGAAGATGGTGTCCTGAGGACCACCAGTTCCTACAAATGCCTGCAATGCTTCCAGTACCATATATATGGGGCTGTTGAAAGGGATTCAATATCAAAATTTACAATCATCTCTAGTCTGACGTTCTATGACACTGAATTACAGCTGTATATTTCTCTTGTTTATCCCCATATTAGTCTATTTGTAGAAACAGCCAATATACTTTAGTAAATGTATAATTAATTATCTTTAACTTCCCTGCTGTGAGCTTAATCTGGGAATGGAATGTAAAGGGATACAAAGGATTACACTCTAGAAAGTCAGTAGGAATGACAGTAGTAGGTAGGGAGGATTTTGGTGAGTAGGAGGTCTGTTCTGAACAGGAATCTGTGAGTTGTCTCCTGAGATGTAAAGCATAGCAGTGGTTTACTCACAGGAGAATGACGCTGGCAGTAAATTACAGGACAGTGCACTAATATACCCTCGGCACTTTCATGCAAGCTACAGTTCAAATTTCTTTGCAGAGGCATAATGTTGTGCAAGGAAATAGAAATTAAGTTATATAAGTAAAGAAAAGCTCATGAAGTAAGAGGAAGCTGGTCAGCTGGAAAGATTTAAGGAGAAAGTTGGTCTTGCCAAAGTTGCAGACTCCTACTAACATTGTTTGTATTCCTGCTAGCTTTAGAGCTAACCATAGGTGAAAAAGAAACAGGGAAAAGATAAAAGATTTGTTTTCCTGGATAAACCAGCTATACTAAGGTAGGAAAGATGTTCTGAAGAGTACACTGATTATGTGAAGTGACTTCAGAATGTCCAGTAATATAATGATGGTGTATTAATATGATAAATTACAAACAATGAAAGGATTAGCCGGAAATAGATCTGCACACCATATCTCTAAGAGGCCTGAAGTCCTGACAGCACTTGACATGCAGAAGTATCGGACATCATGAGTGGAAGGAAGAATCTTGCTGATACTGTACAATAATCTGTATTCACACCTTTAGGTCTTTCAGACTTAGCAACTTTGCAGACCTAAACTCAGTATTTCATTCCTCTGCAATTAGCTGTGTGTGTACACAGAGGCATTCATGCAAGCATATCACTTGCTATTGCAGCCTGTCAAAGGTTTAAAAGGTGGAAAGTTTATCAGATGTCATAAAGGATGTCTGAGAGATATTTATGTTGTTGTTTTGTTCTTTTTCCTTCTTGACTTCCCACCTACTGTCTTGTAAAGGATTGTAGGCTATGGCGGCAGTAATTTCATTCAAATGTTTTGGAGTGAAAGGAGAACCTCAAATTCATTGTTCCGTATATTATCTCAGCCAGTTTTAGTCATCTGTTTTATCACATAACTCCTGTTGAAGTATGGGAATTGCAAAAATCAGTGTTATAAAGTAGTTTTCATAGTGATCTGAAGGGTAGGATTTTAAATTGTATTCCCCATACTTTACTTCTGAGATGAATTGTAATCTTTGTTCCTCAGGTTCAGTGTTTTACATAACTGACATGATTGACCACAAAAGTCTCACAGGGTAAGAGTGTATTTGGTGGCACAAGAAATAAAAATATGAGGATCACTTACGGTTACCCATTTAAATTTCTTGCACATATAGGTGAAATGTCCAGCCCAACAGAGAAATAATCTAGTTTTTGTGCTTTGAGAAGACTAATAAGAAGTTTATTGACCATGTGAGAAAACAAAGTTTTGATTGTTAATGAATACAAATCAAGAAAGTGATCTATGTGTTCAAAAGGCCATTTCTGAAAGTATGAATTATTCAGTAGTACTGGGTCTTTATGGATACTTTTCTCCATTTGTTCAGTGTTTCTTTTTCCCAAATAGCTCTTGCCTTTTTGATTGTAGGCGGTTCAACAAGCCTAGTCTCCTTTCTTGAATAAAAGGGTTAAATCTGTATGGCCAAGATGCATCTGAAAGACTAGAAAATTCTCTCTCCAGATGCGGCAAATGATATGAAGTCTGTTGAAAAATGTTAATTAACTTCATATCAGAGCTGCTTTCTTCTAGCAAAGAATTGACATGTGAGAGAGGCGTCGCAAGGGAAAGAGAGTTTTCATGTAAAGATATTTGAGCAAAGGAGGATTTAAATGCAATTGCAGTCCTTCTGGAAATATATCAAATATATTAATATCCTTCTGAAAGCAAATACCTAAGGTTGTCTTACATCTCTAAGTTGGGAAGACATCAGGATCATTCTATTCTAAGGAGAGCCATCCTTCATTATGTGGAAGACAACTCTGGTGTTTCAATACTGAGTTATTTGAATTGGCAACTAGACTAGCTCTCATCAAGTGAAAAGTTTGGAAAATTAAATATTTTACATGTCCTTATTTTTGAGATACATCTGCAGCCCTGGAGAACAAGAGCTCAGTGGACAGCAAATGCCCAAGTGATCTCTCCAATATTTGAACCCGCCCTTCCAAGGACAATATTACATTAAAATTTCCTGAACCCACTTTTACCCAGCTTGTAGATCAGAATTTCTAAGCAAGCTGATGATTTTTGTCTGACAGGCCAAAATAAGTTCCTCTATCATACGAAAGCAAGTCCTTCAGTGTAGGATACCTGGAGATGTGTTGTCTTAGGACAAATTCCTCCATATGTATGAAAACCTATGGGGCAGCTGCCCTGTTTCATAGATGTTTTTTCTTTTTTTTCCCCCTCCAGTTTTATCCATTTCCCATTCTGTGCAGAGGTCTTGCTAAACTGTTTTTTAACACTGAAGATTTAGGCACTAAATGATCTAATCACAGAAAGGTGCTTTTAAAAAAAATCTATTTCCTCTGTTCTTTCTGTAGCTGAACTAATGTTCTTGGATTCTCTCAGAAGAAAGCTTTTGAACTAAGAAACACTTTACTGTCTGAAAGGGAAGTAGTATTTCTTTCAGCTGGAAAGAACGTGGACTGAGAGTAAGAGGAGATGAGGAGGACTGTTTTGCCAAAACTAAGAGACTTCAGATTTTTGCTCAATATACCCTTTTAATTCAGGAAACATGGAGGATTGTATTGGCCCAAACTTGAAAACAAATTATAAAGGAGACAAAAAGTAGACTCTTACTGCTGATGTCTGGGTTTGTGGGGTTTTTTTTGGTTTGGTTTGCTTTGGGTTCTTTCCCCCTGTTTCTATCAGTCTCAACTTGAGGAAGATGCTACAAACACCTTAGCTCTACTGAGGAAAACAAAAGTCCAACTGTCTTATATTTCTGCTCTTTCTTTTTTTCCTCCCTGGTGAAAAATACCACTTTCTGTAGCCTAACAGCTAATCCTATTTATAACAGTTTTATTCCAAATGTCTCAAAAATATGATTACTCATTTTCAGGTTAAGGTCTAAAAACTTCATTAGGCGAATTAGGGAGGTTCAGAATACATTTGATAGTATAGAAGTAATTTCTTTAACAGATCTCTCTTAAATTTAACAGAAATTTAACAGATTAATTTAACAGATTAATTTAACAGAAATCCTCTCTTTAATTCAGCTTTATGCATGTGATTTGTGTTTCATGTTTTGTTGTAGTGAACTATTTAAAATACCTGTTGAATATTTGTGTTTCATGGAGGTAAATGTGCACCTGAAACAATGGAAATTTTGTGATACAGGACTATGAAGAAAATGAAAAAAAGAAAAAAAAATCAGCAAGAATGTCAGTGCAGCTATTGCACTCATGGGATATCTGAGTATACCTTCTTCACTGTCAATTCGCATTTCTAATTTTGGAGAATTGATCTGTATTTGTAAAGTTTGAGTATGCAGTATACATTGTTATAGGTCCTGACAGATGAGCTTGGTTTCTACTGCCCAGTAGTACCAATGTACTAGCTCTTGCACAAAGCCCAGTTAGCTCAGCACCATGTGTAATTTCTGTAACAAAGTCAAGTAAAATCTGTGTTGTAACATAGCAGAATCCTAGCAACACTCCACTAGTTGTCTCTTCTACCAGTAGCGCATCAAGAAAGTGTTTTTCACCAAACTCTGACTCCAGTTTCTACTTTCTGATGAGTACAGACTGTGTCAGATTCATGAGGTTAAGGAATAGACAGAAAAATGGAGCTGAACTCTCTATCCATGTAGAGGAAGATGTTAGGGTAGCCCCTGGATTTTTACTTTTATTTTTGTTGCTGTTTACACCAACTTACTCCATCCAATATATATAAACCAGAATGTAGGACTTCTCTTCATATGAGAGTGCATTCCACCCATGTCCACAGAGATGAAACTTCTCTCCCTTTTGTACGTGCTCTCTCATCTCATGATTTGTGCGTTTGTGTCTGTGCAGTGGCCTGTCTTTGATGGGGAAGGTGAGAAACAACTCCATTCTGGTTTTGTCCCTACTTGATGGGAACTGGAGGAAGTGGGTTTATGTCCTTCACGTGGGGAGAGGCATGAATGCAGGTTTCCCCTTTCCTGGACATGTAACAATTAAGCTGTGTGCTAGAGACAGCGCTCATCATAACGAACTGTTTTTCAAAGGGATTCTGACTCAATGATATATACAGGTTTTAGGAGTGCTTTCCATGTATCTATTGGATTAGAGTGGTTAAGGGACTTAGATGTGTAAATATTTAGTTTGTGAATTTCTTAATGACCTTAGGTAAGGAAATATCCTAACCAGGTTACTTAGTTAAAATGGGTCATGAGCTTCAGTAGAAAAGTAATAACTAATATTGGATACTCAGGTAAGTTTTTTTCCAGACAAAAATATATTATGAGCATGGAATTTCTGAATCCAAATGTCACTGTGTTCTTTGTCTTCTGTACTTGTCTAAAACTATTGTTGTATACTTGTTAAAGATTTTATATTTGTGTACAACTTATTCTAAGAGTATTCAAACTAAAGTAAAATAAATAAAAGTCTGCCTGTTAGGTTGGATCTCATTTCCAGAGAGGTTACTTGATAACTGCAACATTTTTCACTGACATTATGTTTGTTTTTACCTGTTACCTATTTCTGTCTTGGGATGATAGACTTTTTTTTTTTCAAATTATCTACATGTACGTTATGAAATTAGGTATTATTTCAACATTGTGATTCATAGGAATCATTATATAATGTATCTTGAAGACATGGAGCCAAAGCTGCTATTTAAAGGATGTTACTTGTATAACATTCCCTAGTTTCTCACCTTTTTCTTTATTTTTCCAATGCAGATAACAATACCCAGACCTTCAGTGGCATCCACACAGTCTGCCTCAGAGAGCTTTCACTATGGCCACCAGCTAGAGAGAAGAGAGCAGGATGGTCAGTCTATGGAACACACCGTGGAACTTTCCTCTCCAAAAGAAAGTTTGCCAGGTTTGGTTGTGACAGAAGATGCACTTCCAGCTAGGGCCAGCAGACCAGATTTGGTACTTAATATTAGCCAAGAGGTGCTTGACAGGGAAGGACTTGTTGAAGAATCTGTCAAGGTCCTGGACTGTGGCCAAAAGGACCTATGTGAACACAATAGGATACAGGAAGAAAAAGAACTTGGAAATATTCCTGTAGAGGAGGCTGAGGAAGAAGGGCTTCCAGTGGTTTCTGAGGGTGCCATTGAAATGCTAAGCAAAGAACAGAATTCTTTGCCGGGAAACTCAAAATCTGCAGAGGAAGAACCTCTAACAAATACTGAAGCAGCTCAAGAATCAAAGCCGAGGCCTGTCTGTTTGGTGCCAAATCAAGATGAGGTTCTGAAGTCAATAGCACCTAAACCATCAGAATTGTCTCCCTCAAGACTTAGTAACGCACATGTTAATAGACAGGCAAGCAAAATTGCAACTGTTCAGGAAAATGGTTTTCATTCTGATAAAGAAGAAGTCCATAGCCAAGACTTGAAATGCCACCAAGTGGCCCTTACTACTTTTTTGCAGCAGGAGAATAAAAAAGAGAAAAATGCTCCTAGAAATGGAGAGTTAATCCACTGTATTTCAGAAAATGAGAATTCTTATCGATCTAAGAAGGACTCAGTTAAATCTTCTTTTGTATTCAGGCAGAGCCGAATCCCAGTTTTAGCACAAGAGATAGACTCAATGTCAGATTCCTCTTCTGTTTCTGCAAAGGAAAAGCTTCTTCTAAAAAAGGCCCATCAGACAGACTTGGTCAAATTACTTATGGAAAAGAGACAGCTCAAATCTTTCCTTGGTGACCTCTCAAGTGCCTCTGATAAGTCACTGGAGGAAAAAATGGCTGCTGCTCCAGTACCATTTTCTGAGGATGATGTCTTAGCTTCTTTTTCTAGATTGACACTGGACTCTCATTTCAGCAAGCAGAATGAAGATAGCTCTTTATCTCCAAGCAGCCCTCAGTCCAGGAAAAGCAAGATTCCAAGGCCTGTGTCCTGGGCAGCCACTGATCAAGTCAACAGTTCAAGTTCATCTCAGTTCTTTCCTCGGCCACCACCAGGAAAACCCCCTACTAGACCTGGGGTAGAAGCTAGGTAATGCAGAGAAAATAGAAATAGATTTTCAGGTTGAAAATGGATTTGAGCTAGACTGCAGTTACTGTGTAGGATAGAATCCTGTAGAAGTTCCATCCTTTAACTAATTAAAAAAAAAAAAAGCTGGGCTTCAATTCTCTGAGAAACCTTACATTGTTGGAGTATGATGAGGAGAAGCTGTTACACAAGAATGGGCCTGGTTCACTGTTAAAACTAACACATCAGTAGATGTGTATTCAATATTTTGAAACCTGCCAATCTATAACTAAGTCTTTACACTTTTTTTTAAAGAGGGGTCACTTTTCCAGAACTGCTGGTTATTTACAAACCCACAGAAATTTTTAGGATCTGTTGGGTTCTACCCCCTGGAAAATTAATCTGTTCTTAATATAGTCGTCATAAATATTTGGAGATTTCAGCCATCAGCATTGAGTCAGTTAGCTATGCTCAGATCATGTCTAGGTAAACCAACTAATTAAAGAAGGGCAGAGTGAATTCTAGAAGACCTCCCCTTTGCCACATCTTTATGCAGAAAACCACAATCTAGTTTCTTCAGTGTCTACATTCCCAAGATAAGGAAAATTTTGATACAGTAGTGCAAAATCCCTTGAAGGAAGTTGCGGTGGGCCTTGTCATCCCTTAAAATTTTGTATGGGAGTGTACTGATGGTGTGCAGGAATGGATGTACCCCTCTGAAACAACGCCAATAAGCACTGCTCTTCAGTGCAATCCTTCCAACACCACCAGGAAATTCCAGTTTTCCTGTAAACACTGAGGCTGTTTATGGGAGTGAGTTTATGTGAATATAAATACTGTGTTGTTCTGAAAAACACAGAAGCCAAAGCCTAGATCCAAACACCTCTACCTAATGGGAAAGTTCAGCTCCACGTATCCATTCTGCAATGCGAGTTCCTCCTTAGTTTCTAGTACTACAGTGTTTCTATTTGAACTTTAGTGAATAGGTGGAAACAGAAATAATCTTTCTTCGTTTCTTCTTAAGGTTGCGCAGATACAGAGTCCTAGGCAGTAGCAGCTCGGACTCAGATCTTATCTCTCGTCTGGCTCAAATCCTACAGAATGGATCTCAAAGACCAAGGAGTTCTACCCAGTGTAAGAGTCCAGGATCTCCACATAGTCCAAAAACACCACCCAAGAGCCCTGTCATCCCCCGCCGCAGTCCCAGTGCCTCCCCTAGGAGCTCCTCTTTACCCCGTACTGCCAGTTCTTCTCCATCCCGGGCTGGGAGATCCCATCATGATCAGAGGAGTTCATCCCCACATCTTGGGAGGAGTAAATCACCTCCTAGCCATTCAGGCTCCTCATCTTCTAGGAGATCCTGCCAACAAGAGCACTGCTGCAACAAAACAAGCAAGAATGGTCTGAAAGGATCTGGCAGCTCTTTCCACCATTCCCCAAACACTAAGACTCCCACAGGAAAGAGCAAATCAACTACCAAGCTTAGCAGATAGGAACTGGGCCTTGACAGGTATAAAGTCTCCTCCTAAATCTGATGCATGTTGTGTCTGTGTACTGTGTATTAAAAAAATAATCAAAAAAAGTATATTAAAAAAGGTGTTGAATCTGCACATTTTAAGGAAAGTAACCATTGTAAACTATTCATGAGAAAGCATTCTGTGTAAATAAGTGGCCAGGCTTTGCCTTAGAGCAGGCAGCAAGCAGATCCACAAGGGGGGAAGTAGAGGCCAGGATAAGAATGACTGGGTAGTCAAAGAGGTGCAATGGATTTAGAGTAAAAAGGTATCTTGAAAGGTGGGTGTTTTAAAACGATATTAATCTCGATGTTTTTAGTTTACCTAGTTAGGAGATTTGGCCTAATTATGTAAGGCTTTACGTACTCAAGGAGTATGTAAGAAAACCTGAAAGTTATTCCCAAAATGACGTCACCACTTGGGAGATAATTACTACTCAAGCATTTATTCAGAGTTTTAAAAAAGCACACAGTTTAGAAGATGATATTTCTACCTTATAAATTTCTTCCATCTTGAGCTTCAGTCACCTCTGAGTCACTGAGTGCTCATTAGGTCCCCTATCTATTATGGCACAGATTTTTTACCTAAGAAAGTATCATAGACCTTACCCCTTCTTGACACTGATGCCATTAAAAAATTAGTATTAACATTTGACAGGATACTTTTGTACCTATATGATTTAGAAATTAGGATCCAAGAAGCTAATTCTCAGATCTACATCATACAGGTTTTTGGGAGTCATAATGGGGTTCTTCAAACCACATTTGGTAGGATTTGGAAAAGCATTCCTTCCTAGGAAATGAGAGACAGGAGTAGATGCATGCACTTCACTGGATGTTGCAGATTTACAATAAAATGCAATGTAAGTTAGAAAACAAGAACTTTATTTACAACCTTAATTCAGCTGAAAAAGGAATCTTTGTTATTGCTAACTTGTTTTTCCATTAGCTATGGATCACTTAAACCACAGACCTTACCGTGCAGAGATGATTACCAATCAAGATTTGTTATTTTGGTCATTTGTTTTGTAAAATCATGAAAGATGAAACAGAGATGAGGCGATTGTCTACTTTGTGAACTTGATAGGTTAGAGGTGACAGAAATATACTTAACACCCTTACAAAATCTGGGTAAGAATATTAATCATCAAAGCAAGACATACTGAAAGAAATCAGAGGTATTTCTTGCATTGGATACTTGTTATTCTGTTGCCCAGATGTGTTTTTGATAGCCAAGCTTTTTGACTCTCAGTGAAGTCCATGGTATGTAATTCCTCTGGCTTTATTAGGTAGTTAGTAACATCTTGTGCTCTGTGGGAACTCTGTAGGGAATGAAAAGGAGCAGCACCTTTTGCTATATTCAGGAAAGAGTTGTGGGTCAGAACAGGGACACACAGGAATGCAAGCCTGAGCAAGATGCAGCCAGCTCTCCCTAATGATTCCTGGTGTGGGGACTCTGGATGCACAGGAGACTTGTCAGTTACTGATCTGCTTGCTGTAGTCATATGCCTCTCCAGCCAGCATCTGTGCTTTTTTATTTAACTTCTGCCAAATGAATACCTTTGGATTAAAAAGGGAATATTTTGTCTCTGAGCTAACACATTCTAATGCTGCATTAAAGCTGCCCTAGAGCTGCACTGAATTTCACTTGCTTTGTCAGACTATGTTGATTTTTTTTCCTTTTCTTACTATGAATATGTATATTGTTTCCCATATGTAATGTAGCACAGTGTGGAACCTTAATTTCATTCAGGTTTCAAGCACTACAGATGAATGCAATAGGTAGGGTATACCTGCTTTTTCTGAAGAAACTATACCATTGGAAAGTCCTATTCCTTTGTATTATATTGTATAATAGGTGCTATACCAATAATTGCATGTCCTCATGGTAAATTATATAATATAAATATTTATATATACATATATGTATATGCTTATATAAACTCATTCTTTCTCATTTTTCATTTGTAATTTATGGACCACAAATAATACAGTTCCTTTTCTGGTAGTTCCTGTATACTTACCTCTTCTGTTCTTTCCCCCCACCCCCCGCCAAAAAAATCTGGAATGCACAAATTCTAATAGCCTTTATACCTTGGTACAAAATTGAAGGACTGCTGATTTCTCAACCAGCCAATGTTTTGTCTTGCAGCTTGGTTTTTTTTTTTAAATTTCTGATTTCATGTGCATATTTGCATATGGAACAAGAACAAAGACTCAAAGGTATTTTTATTTTTTATTACAAATAGGTCTTGTGGTTACTTGTTTTTATTTCATACTGTGAGTTCTTAATTGTGAATACTTGTCATATAGGAACAGTGACAGTCTATGAATACCTAACGGATGAATGTGACAACAACAAATTCTGTCTTTTCCTTCTTGTTTTCTACATGTTTCCTTCTGGTATACCATAAAAAAAAATTTGGTCACATTGTGATGTTTTTGTCCTGGGCGCTTGCTGGAATTATTTGTTAAGGTTGTGTGGCAGCCCATGATTGTTTTTTCTTATATCTGAAAAACATTTATTATGGTCTTGTAAGTTTATTCCTACATTACATTGTCAGTTTTAATAAGTACCAAATTTATGCATCCTTGCCTGAAAATGCCTAAAGTTGAGGTGTTTATATTTTCTCTCTAGTGTAACAGGATCCAGAAACAGGTAATTGCTTTACAGGTGAGAAAAAATATAACACCTGTTTTATGTTGTCTTCAAAGTACAGGCTTGTCCATTGTTAGACATTACTATGTAAAATCAATGCTGTAGAAATTCACTTGTACTTGAACTACTTGCCAACGTACAAATAGTAAACTATGCCAAAAAGGAAAAAGAGAAATCAGTTGTGATTGATGACCTAGGCTTCTTTTGCTGCAGAAAAAGGTAAAAGGACTGTATACCCCCAGTTGCTTTTTTCCTGTGGATTCAACAGGATCTAAGGAGAAAATCATGAAGATTTGAACGGAAGAGCAATTGTGAATAACTTATCTTGAGCTACCTGCTCTTCTTGAGTTTTTTGTTGCTTGATACCCTTCCCCTAAAAGTTTACAGAATTGCTTACTGTAGTCTAACATAGCAATCAGTTAATGTTATTAGGTAATGGTCAGCTGATCAACTCATACATAAATATTAGCTTAATATTTCTAGAGGGCCTATATAATTATTAAGGTCTCTGTAAGCTTCAGTATCTGAATATGGAACTGGCTCTGCAGAAAAACACCAATATATGGGTATGGCCCTTGTGCAGTATGTGTGAATGGTTTCTGGCAGGTTATCTGCAACACATTTTCAGGGACGGGGAAGATCTTTCTCCATTGTACAAAATGGCTACAGTTATTCTGCATAGCACACAGCAGCTTATATAGGAATACAAGCTGGGAAATAATAAAATTCAAGGAGCTGTTGCTTTGTCTTCTTCAAGCCTCCATTTCTTTGGAGGGCAGTGCAATGGAACCACGACATGTAGCAGGTGCAGAAGCTGCACACCCATTTCCTCTTTATGGTGTATTCTGTGTTGCAGCCAGCACTTTGGAGCTTTTTTTAGAGAAACTGAGGCATGAAGCCTTTAAACTAAAATAGAACTTGAAATCACTGAACATTTCACACAGTTTTGTGCTGCAATATTGCATGGTAAAATTAATCTAAGTTTCAGTCTCAAAAATCAATATTAATTAACCTCTTTATTAATTACAAATGCCAATTACTACTTAGGTAAAACCCTGCTAGAGTAATAGAAAGTGTGATAAAGTAGAGCAACGTTGGCCAGTTGTATGATGCTAGGCACCTATCTACTACCTGAGCAGGATCAATAAGCATAGAAAATTTCACTGCTCAAAGGCAGGAGCAATATGAGGTCTTAACTGCTAGTTATATATAATTATACAGGAGGCAAGCCCCTGCAGAGTGACACAAGGCATTCATTACAGCCACCAGCCACATCCTGCCTTGGGAAATGGGATATATTCTTACCTTGAAGTCTGCATGTTTGAGATCAAGCTTTCTTGCATACCTCACTGAACAGTCTTGATATATAAGGGAGGATTTGGTCCTATATATTTAAAAATAGCTTGAAATATTTTTCACCTGAAAAAGACTTGCAGGAGCTCTATCATCTACGATTTGTAGTATTATGGTATTAACTATAGCTGGGAAAACACACAATTTGATTATANATACATACATACGTATGTGTGTATATACATATAGATAGAGTCTCAGCTAGTCCATCCTGTATACTGGAATTAATTTGCCAGAGTGAGCCAAGGCCTGCTTTGCTTTGATTTACTCTGGTCTCCTCTTCATCTACTGCAATTTTCCTATGCCCTAATTCTGGTTCTGTGTCTTTTTCTTATTACAAGGACTGATCCTATAGTCCTACTTGGGCAAAACTCCCGTAAGTCCTTTTTATTGCAGTAACATTTATGCAATGGTTGACTGTAATGCTTCTAAAACAATTTTTCTTTTTCTCTTTGATGAGAATGTAGATAAATCTTGACTTACAGTACAGTCTTTTTCCTGTAAACAGAATTTTTCCGTAATGAATTGAACATTTTTATGGAACATTCAGAGGCATAAATTCTAGTAAGAAGAATGTGATTATTCCAATTTCTTAAAAGGGTCTAATGGAAAACCCAGGGATATGTGCCTCCAATTTTTATAAATATGTTAAATGAGAGAGTAGTCTTCTGAAAAGGAATAGGAGAATAAAAGAGAGCTCAAATTCAAACTGTTTCTCATTATAGGCCTATAATATATTATTTCTTTCATGCAGGACTGATCCTGTGAGGTGACAAGAGCCGTGTCTGTCTTGTCATTCTCAGTGAGTCAGGGTCTGCTTAGGTTAACACCATGATTCCCTGTGGTGTGTTCTCTGTATGCTTTTCCACTTTTGGGAGTGGTCAGAGAAGTGTCGGCTGGATAAAGAAAGGCCTTGATGTTTATCCATGATTCCTTTCTTCAACTGGTAAATGCTTTGGGTGCTCGTTGGATGGTGAACAGGGCAGTGCTAGGTTAGCAGTTGAACTTGGATCTTGGGGGTGTTTTCCAACCTTGATGATTCTATGATTCCTGTTTTTGAAATTTATAGAAGAGGACATAATATTTTTATTCTACTTCTTTTAGCTAATCAAGTAGGCAGTGAACTGAAGGGATTTGTTTGCTGTTTTGCTTTTGGCTCAAATATCTTGCGTTGTAATTACTACAATTTTTGGTTACCAGGAATCCTGGTAAAAGGAAGTGAGGTTCAGTGTTCTGATTATGTGCAATACACAAGCATAGATTGTACCTTTTTAGCTAATCAAATCACATAAACATGCACCTCACATAAGAATACCTCACCTGTGTGCTTGAAGCCAGTCTTCCTTTTCCCTACATATAATATTTGTGAAAGAGAAATTATATTAAGTCAGCCTGGATTATCTAATAATTGCAAGGAATTACCTTAAGATATTTTAAAATGCCAAAAAGTTTTTACCACTCATTTTCATGTGGTTTAAATAATCAGGCTTTTAAATATTCATCTTTGGGGGGTGTTTTTTGCTTGGTTGGGTTAAGGAAAAATGCACAGGAGTCCATTGTTTCAAAGACTGATGTATTGACTTGGCAATGACTCTCACCATCCAGGTTTGAACAGGTAGGCTGATTTTACTCTCCACTGAAGGTAACGCATTCTCTCTGAACAGTAATAACGACAAGCCTAAATGCTAGCATATGTCAGTCATTCATTTTGCTTCTGTTTCTTTACACAAAGAGCTTGGATCCTTGGGGGCCCTTGCTGTTCTTGTGCAGGTGAAACTTCATTAAAATCAGTATAGGGTCCTGTTTTGTTAAGGCTTTTTTCCCTGATTAGGGACTGAAAGGATAAACTCCTTCTAAATATCAAGTTTGTGGTTGCTGTATTTTAAATTGGAAAAGGCTTATTTTTTATTGTTATTTTCATGAGATGACATCCTTTTGGATCTCTCCTTTTCTGTCAGAATTACTGTTGAGATTCAGCTTTGGCCAAGAGTACAGTGTGGTTTCTTTAAGAACAATACCACAAGTGGGCTTCTCATGTGAGGTCCTGATCATCCACAAGTGTCTGTGGGAATTCAGCTGGAATTAATTTGATGTTTGTTTTGAGATCACTTGATCTTTGACCTTCTATGTAAAGGACCTATAGTAACATCAGAACAGCTTGCTCCAAAAGATGCAGTGTAATTAATTAGTCTGGTCTGCCTGGCTTCAAATCCTTTAAAACCCATATCTGCTGCATGGCAGGCAAGGTCATAAACATTGGCACAAAGAGAGGTAGGATTTTTTTGGCAATTTCACATCTTCTTCCTCTGAGTGGAGATCCGGATTTGTTGCCAAGCAGCCTTCTCTGCATCCTCTTTACTTTCACTGGCTAGAAAGCAAGATTTGAAATCCTTCCCCTACTTTTAACTTTCTTTCTATAGAGTCAGCCCAGACTCAAGTTGCTTGTGCTAACAGATGCCAATTTTCAAATGCTTTCGTATGAATATCCAAACTAGTAAATTAAGGAAATCACCAGCAATGCCTTCAGACAAGTGCTGACTTTTTGAAGTGGTCAACCAATGACTGCTAGTCTAAAATCTCTGGGCAATACCACAAAAAATTAAATCTGTGTATTAATGAAAAATACAATGTTGTCACCCCATAAGAAATCAAGTACTCAATAGTAAAGTCTGCAGCATGATTAAATTAAGTGAAAAGTAGTTCCAAGATAATTTTTTACCATTGAGAAAGACAAATGTTGAGTCCTTCAAATTCTCTTGCTCAGTAATTGAAGTTTTCTTCCCCTCCTTGCAAATCTTCTAAGCCATTCTTTTCATTTAAGTTTGCTCAGGCACCCAAGAGCATAAAGAGTTAATGCCCTTGTAATGGTCATTTGTACATAAAGTTGTAATTATTTATTTTCTCATTTGTACCATATCAAGGCTTTGTACAATGTTTAAGTTTTGTTTTCAAATTATTTTGTATTTTATTTTTATAAACTGGTTCTAAATAAAATACTCATTCAGCATGCAAAACTTCAATTCTTGACTGTGTTTGTATAATGATTAATTAACTTTAAAAGCTTCAGCTGAAATATTTTTCAGGATTTTCTACTATTTTAACCCTGTAATTTAAATGGAGAAAGTGCTTTGGGAGTGATTTTTTTTTCTCTGTTAACAAGAAAGTAAAAAGCAAGTGTGTGTTGGTACTACTGCAACATGAATCAGATGTTCGTACTCCAAACTGGAATGATTGGATCAATGAAGTTTAAGTGATTTAGTAGGTTCATGTGTTGTATATCTATAGCAACAGAAAAACCCAAATGCGCCTCCTCAGAAACCTGACTCTCTATTTGCTCTTACCCCTTCTGTCTGTATTCATCTAAACAATAAATGATTGGCACAGCCAGATCAGGTCAATTTAAGTAACAATATCGTGGTCCTGAAAAGCTAGATGCTGATTGCTTTTTTCTTTTTCCCTTCAAAATTGTAGTTTTTTATTTAGTCAGAGGCCACTATAATTGAGCTGTTTTGGGGATAATAAGCTGTCTGGATGTAGTCACTGAGCTTTTACAGCCTCTTGAGGAGGCTTGTCTCCCTCTGTACAGTAAACTTAAGCAGCAGATAGCAGAGAAATGAATGAATGGAAGTTGTTACTGAATCTGAGTGCTATGGGGAAATGCAATGTTAAGCTAGCAGTTGCTCTAGTTCCCTCCAAGACCCTTTTATTTCTCTTTCTAGTAAAACTAGGCATAAGTAGAGTGTAATATCATCACAATTTATATTTGTGGTTTGTGTGCCTGGATATCTTAGTCCTATGCTACTGGAAAACACTGCCTGCATTTTGCACAGCAGGACAAGTTTTTTAGGGAAATCCAGAAGAGCTGGAGCAAATTTCCTAGATCTCTTTCTTAGGATTACCACTGTTATGCCTTGCATTAAGGCAAATTAAAAGCCAGCTCTGCCTTTTTTCAAATTATTGGCAGTATTTTCATTAAGCTTCATGACCAGGTCATTAGCTCTTGTCATTTACACAAATAGCCTAGATAGCTTCACAGGAGAAGAAACAAATTGGGAATTCATTTACTCAGTAACAGTCCAAGAAAATAATGTTTCACCTTCTGTTAAGAGCAGCCAGAAACTTAATGGCATGGCATCTGGATGGTACATGTGATTTCAGTGCTCCCAACAGAACCATAATTTGATCACAGAAACGGTGTGTAAAGAAATAGCAACCAACTGTATTAATTTGAAGATGAAAATAACAATTTTGCCCACTCTGTTGTGATGAGAGGGTAGCTCAGTTTCTTTCCTTGTTTAACATATGTAAATCTAGACCATATCAGAAGTGAAAGAGTGATTTTTATCTCACTGCAGTGTATGTTAGTGGTACAACTGAAACCCAGGGAAAGAAGCAAGATTGGAACAAACATGCTATGACAGATTGATGTTGAGGTCTGGTTGTTGTCTGACCACTAGAGTGTCTTTTAGCATTGCCTGGCTTGTCCTCATTCATACAAGAGATCCAATCTGCCCATTCTGCTCACAGGATCTTGCTGCACTTCTCTACTCACACTGTAGCTGCCTCTCAGTTAGATCAGTACTGGAACATGAGAAAGCAGACACAGGTCAACTCTCCCAAGAAATGCTGTAGTAGGTGAAATTCAAGAATTAACAGTTGCAAAAAGAATTGAAACATTGAAAGACAGGTAAGAACTGCCTGTTGCAACCTGGACAAGCTCCAACTGCTGTCCAGGAGGACCAGGTAGATCCCATTTGCTAATCTACCTGGAATGTCATGGTAGCATGAATTAGCTTCTTTGTCCATGAAAACAAGAGAGCCCATCTGCACTGATGGGGGAGAAATAATGCTTCCAAATTAATTTAGAAAGCTTGTAACAACATAGACTCAAAAATCTGATTTAGAAGGATTAATTCTTTCCTATTCTTAAAACCAGCAATTTATTAATACCTGTCACCCTTACCATCTCCTTTTGTTAAGGTAAACCTGGAAATGAGAACTTTCTCCAAGGCATTAATCCCAATTAACACTGGGATGTGCATACATTTTATTTTTGTGTGATACTTGCATATTTTACTCCATCTGTGATACTGAAGGGAAGCACTTGCTACCAACTGATTGCCTTGTGTTTACATTTTAGTTGGCAGCAGTGGTTGGTTTTTGAAGTACAGGTGTGTGAAATCAGTACACCAAAATGGTGTAAGGGCAGAAGTGAAGTACTTAAATGTACATTTTCATATGGTAGCGTTCAGTTGAAACTGAATGCAAAAATGGTGTCTCTTATGCTATGATTACATATTCTTATGCTTCTAGGAGAGGGATAATTTTATTGTGATTCTCTATGTTATTTGTATTTGCTAAATTCCTGCAGCAGGAATGCTTGTGCAAACTGACTGTAACACTAGAGGCAGCTAGTCATTGCTATAGGCCAAATTTATCTGTAGAACTTTGTTTTAATGTTGGTGATAAATGCTTAAGAAGACAACCTGTATGATTTTTCAAGCCATTGGACAAAATTTCAGGTGAGAGTGTTTTTGTTTCCCCTCTGGTACGGACGTCAGAACATTGGAACTACTCTTTATTTTCCAAGACCAAAGTAGAGTGGCTCTAATATACAAGCCTGAAACACATCTTAAAATAGTGCCAGTGACAATAATTTCCCCCTATCTAAATATGAAAAGGAGATTTTTCTTTTTGGCATTAAGATAAAATGATTTTTGCTTGTTTCAGAGTTGACACCAGGTTACATTTTACTCCAACTCTTCCTCATCTTTCTTCTTCCTTGGGTACACAGTTAAGAGAAAGGAAGTGAAGATGAAAGCTTCCTAAACTATGCAGGAACATTTGTCTGGAATGTAGTGAGCCCCTGCCTCCTGTAATTTAACAGCAAATCTAACTTCCATTTAATGTAAAACAATACAAAGCTTTTTGTTCTCTGTATTTCAGATACTGTGGTATTAATTCCAGAAGGCTTACAAAATCAGATAAAGATACAGCCTATATATAACCTGTATGTCAGAAACAGGCATCACTCATCAATTGTTCATTTTTGCTGTATCTATTTTAACCATGTGACAAAAAAGAGACTATCCTGCTAGTGCAGAAAAACAGAATGTCCCTGAAGAGAAGGTACATTTGACAAGCTGGGAATGAACAACAGCCAAATGGAACAATGCTATATGAATTTTGAGGGGGCCATTTGTGAATGAATGCCTCAGTCCTAAACCATTCCTAGAATAAGCAAGTATCTCAAACTCCTCCTGTGATGCCTTGCACAGCTCAGACTTAAAAAAACCTCAACAACAACAACCAAGCATACACACCCAACATTATAACTATTAGAAAAGGGAAGTACTTAAAAAACTGGCTACTTCTGAGGTTTGTTTAATCCAAGAACCAAGCATCTTGTGTAAGACAGCTCCTGGTGGTCAGTAACCATAATTTTACTTTTTTACCCCTCTCTCATGCCTTTTATTTTTCAAAAGGTGACATTAAACAAAGGACGATAGAGACAAACGTCTTAGTCAAAATAAATGTTTGGTTTTTAAAGAGAATAAGAGGATAAAAAAAGAGAAGAAAATTATTAGCCAACTGCAGCAGAGTCAACTGGAGACTGGTAATTAGTGTTTAATGCCACCTATAGTGAAATGTTTCCCACTGGGAAAAACATGGGAGGCAAGTCCACTTTGCTCCTTCAAAGTCACAAGCTGGAGCAGAACATACAACAGCACCCAACAACACAGTCACTTTACATATATTCAAGTTTTTACACATCTGCAAAGCAGAAGTAATAGCAGCCATTGGGATGTTCTTTCTTAATGGTTCTCAGGGGGGGCCTAGGAAACTCGGAAGGACCTGGTTCTTGGGACATGGAGCTGGAACTGCAGCTGCTGCTTCTGCTGCTGCTTCCAGCCACCTGTGCTCTACCTCTGTCCTTAGCAGGGGAGAGCTGGGGGGATCCTGGGCTCAGGTACCCAGCTGTGGTCTGAGTAGATGCAGTGGCATGTGTGGTGGGGCCAGTGTTGTTTTTCACGTAGACATTTTTGATAGCAACAAGTGTATGCGCCATGATGCTGATGCTGTTACTCAGATCTTGCATGCCTTGCTGCAGCAGCCGAAGATTGTGGTTGACACTGTCAAAGCCAGACTGGATCACCTGTATTTGGGTCTGTTGAATCTGCAGCAGGTCCTCTTCAGTCATTTCATTTTGGTCTGCCTGCGACCTGCCTTTTGTTTTGGCTTTTACTTTCCCAGAGGAACCACCACCTGATGTCCCCAGAAAAGGCAGTTGTTCTTGACTAGGTGGCACCATGTCCTCAGAGCTTTCTTCTGGCTCTACCACCTTTACGACTATTTCTTCTTTGAGGTTCATCTTCTCAAGACTGGATTGATGAGATGGGCCAGGATTGCCATTAAACCCTGGAAAGAGGGGGATGGGGGGTGGGGAAGAAAAGCAAAACAGAGCCTGTGAGAAACTTCATAACCTCAGTGGTCAATGAAACGTTTTGTCATCCACTAAGCACGAACCTTGAAACAAGACTCTCAAATTCAGACTATGTTATCTTTGATGCTTTTAGAATACAAATTTTCTCAATAGGTGGGAAGAAAACCGTAAATATGCATTCACCAGTTAACCATGTATCTGCATACTACAGCTCCCTTACCACCACAGAAGCCAAGCTTTAGGATCCCAGAGACAAAGTTGACTGCAAGCTCATTTCATGCTCTATCGTGCACGCAGTAACCAGTAAGAGCATTGCTGAAACACTGTGACTGCAAGAGTCCTTTGGAACTGAAGGTGATCATTTCAGCGTGGTAGGACAACGTCTCCAGCACGTACAAAGTTATGTGCTCGCAGCACTTTGTACTGGCTGGACCTGCGTGCTGCAATGGCTTTTTGCACTTGCGAGAATAGTTACTGCAATAGTGAAGATCGGTTTGCCGGGTCTAACGCCTCGTGGATGGGCAGCATATGCTGCGGGACGGGGTTTTTACTCTCGGGTGCTGTTTTGGGGCACTTTTATGACCTGCAGCACGAAGCCTCACAGTTCTGTGTGCGTGCACACACGCTTCGCGTCTCCAAGGATTGAGGCAGGCATGTCCAGCGGGGCCGGTGCCCGCGGCCCCTGCGCGCTCGCAGCGGGCGGGCAGCGCCGATCCCGCACGCCGGGGCTCCCGCGGCTGCGGCGGCAACGTCGGGCGGAGGGTCCGGGGCG
>VZRL01004623.1:2001303-2099599 GCA_013397895.1 Origma solitaria
TGGCGCGGGAAGCGCTGGAGCGCTGGAGCCCGGGCTGCCGTGTGCCAGCGCAGAGCGGGCCGGCCGAGGGGCGGGCAGCGCAGCGCAGCGCACACAGCTGCCGTGCTGAGGCAGCGCGGTGACACCGGGAGGGACGCTTCCCGCGTCTTGCCAGGGAAGGGAACGGTGAGAAGGACGAAGCTGTCAGCACCCAGGGCTCCGTGGTGGCTCTGCAGGCGCCAGCGCACCTCCCGGCTGGATGCTCGGCCCACCTGGACCTTGAGGAGCATCTTTGAGGGCTGAGAGACGGTGCCTGTTGGCTGAGTTTTGTAACGAATGATTTGGGTTCCTGTGGAAATCAAAACATTTGTAACTGTAGATGGACTAGGAGTGCTTATATTTCACAGATAACATAGAGAAACAATTTGTGTTTAAAGCATCTTCTGCCTGAGCCCCTCGCAGAGTGTTACCTAGTATTAAAATGAAAACTCACTGATGTCACCCACATGAGTTAGGCGGGTATTGGCATAATCTTAAACATGTGGGAAGAATGGACCAGCACTTTATGTTGTGTGGTATTTCTTCAACTATGACTTGCAGAAGCAGACCTGCAGAGGTTATGAAGTTTGAGATCCTGGAAGCTCAGCTAACACTGTGTGGGTGAGGGGTGTGGAGGTAAAAAGTTTGCCCTAGCAAGGGAATTTCTCACTGCCTTTTGCTGTTGGGAGCAGCACAGTTGCTTCAGCATGAGAAAGCAAGTGGGAGGTTTGCAGCTGGCAGCTGTTGACAGGTTGCTGTTACCCAGCTGTGGAGGAACCAAACCTCCGTTAACTTGGACAGAGAAAGATGAGTGAAAGCAGGTTGTACTCTGAAAAGTTGGAGAAACTGCCTGACCTTATGCATAACATAGACTGTATTCATCTTTGTGCCCCTATGCTAGTCTCAGGGGGGCATCCAAGGAGGTGTCAGGCTATATCTTGCTCTAGCTTTCATGGCAGTTTTGGGGCTGGAGATGGTCTTCTGACACCTCATGGCACTTGTGTTCTGTCCTGTGCTTGTCGTTGGCTGCTAGGCTTGTTATCCAGGCTGTGTCAGAATCTCACTTCTTCTCCAAGAAGCTGAATTGGTCTAGGTGTTTGGTGTAGGTGTTGAGGATTGTGTGAAACCACCTTCAGAAATAATGTTTGCTTTCTTGACTTTTCATCTAGTAGGGTTGTGAATAAACTTTACAGGAGTATGTATGCAATGCTTCTAATATTAGGAAGGAAAACGTTGCTGCCTTTGAGAACTTTTTCTGTTGTTGTAAATGTTGAATCCCATCGAGAGGAAACAGAAACCTGGTGCAATTAGGAACTTTTCTTAGGGAAAAAAGAATTTTTTGCCAGAGTACAAAACTTTGAACTGCGCATGTAACATGAAGTCATTTTTGTCTAGATTTCCCCTTGTAAGATCACCACCCCCTGTCTAGATTTTAAATGTGTTGAGTCAGTGGCGGGTTTTTTGTTTAAGTTTCTTAAGTATAAACTTCACATACCTGCAAGTTGCACAGTCCCTGTTTAGAGCTCTGTGAGGTCTCAAGGGAGCAAAATTATTTAATTGAAATGGAAGAGCAGCTTTGGTCTTGTATTTGGTGCTGCAGGACTCCAAGTGCTTACAGTTGTTGTTATAGCACCCCTCTGTGGGAGCAGGCGGCATTCACAGACAGATAGGGTACAGAGATGTTGCACATTTTAGATTTTTCTATTAGAATTAGATGCTTTCAATATTGATGTTTTTGAAATGTTGAACTTAGGTGTGCCAGTTGCTCCAAGTCCTCCCTGAACATAGCTTTGGTGAATATTACTGATGTTTCCATGGAGCAATTCCACTGTTTTCCAGTCAGAGACCAAAGTGAATGACTCCATCTGAAAACTTGTGCCAAAATGGCTTGTGTGGAGGCTGATTTTCAGATCTGTGACCAGCACTATGGTTGCTAGAATTTCAGTGACCTACTTTCACAAGTCATGTTGGTTTTTATTGTGTATTGAAATCCCACAGTTACTACTTAAATATGTCTGCGTATATGAACAGAAAGAGTCAGGTAGCATCTTTATATTAATTCTTTGTCCACTTCTCTTGTAGGAGAACCACATCCATGAAAAGCTGGTATCTCTTAGCTTGCTTCAGAAAGATTTTGTGCCTTTTCTGCTGAATTTTTTAAGGGAGCAGACCAGCCAGATCTTGACTAATGGACCCCCTACTCCTGCTAAGACTCCTAATTCCAAGGCCCATGGGAGCCAAAGGACAGGATCAGAAAGGAGGGCAGGCCATGCAACCAGCAGCCGAGTGCAGCTCTTTTCCCAAAGGACTTCAGTGACCAGCTGCAGCACAGACACCAGCTTTTCTCCTGCTGCAGCATCCAGCGGTTCCTCTTCCTTCTCTGGGTCGAACCTGTCTAGCCCTTGTGGTGATTTCCCCAACATGGTCTCCAGCAGCAGCCCAAGCTTTGGGCACAGCCCTGTGTTCCACCATGGTGAGAAGAGGTCATCTCAGAAGGCCAGCCTGGGGAGCTTCCTCACGGCCACGCCCGACACACTGCCCGTGAGACGAGGCCGCAGGAAAGGCAGCAGCTCAGTGGGTGCCTCTGGCCGGCAGGTCGCTCGGGATCTGGGGCGTTCCCTTGCTGAAGAGGAGGATGGGAAGAGTGACAGTGCATCGTGGAGTGGAGGGAGAAGGAAGCGGAATGAAGTGCCTCTTGTTTCTGCCCGATCCCCGCCCAGCCAGCTAAACCTTAACAACTTGGAGGAGTTTCCGCCCATGGGTGCTGCCTCTGGCTGGACAAAGTAAGAGCGAGTCTGCCTCGCTGTCTCATTGGGATTATGCCACAAGTTGCTGTTCCTTGCCCAGGTGTTGTGCGTGTCCAGATGCGGAAGAGGCTGGAATACACAGTACCTGCCTTCTGGGCAACTTGGTCTGCTTTTTTCTGATCACCATGTAGGGAGGGGAGTATTGCCTTGACAGGGAGTCAGGTTTCCACTCTGTGAACTCACCCAAGACACCTCTTTAGCCTCTTGCTTGTGATGCTGCCTGCAGCTTGCCACTGCACAGTCCAGCTGATACGAAGCTGAGCACATCTTTGTCCTTGCATGTTCTAACAAGTCAGCATTATCTTGGCTCTTCACGTTTCTCATTTAACAGAGTAGCAGTTGGTAAGGAAGAGCCGTCCTGGAAGGTTCTTCAGCTTTGCTGATGCTAGCAAAAAAGCTTTTGGGTTGACCTTCTGTGGCTTCTGGTAGCAGATGTTAGTGTGCAGCTTCGTTTGTGCTGTGTAATTGTGGACAAAATAGCTAGCTGTATTCTCCTTGGTCTGCAGCAAGCCCTGGTCTCCTTGGTGACTTTGGCTAAGCTTCTGGGCAGCTGTTTGTGTTGTGGTTGCCTCAGTCCTCTTATCTTTCTCTTTTACTCTTTAAAATCCTCATTACTAAGTATAAGGCCTTTATGTCTTCGTGGCCTATTTGCTCCATATGTTAATTGATGATCTCTGAAAGTGAGACTTTCTAGTTGGACATGCAAAATTCCAGCTGAAAATTATTAGATGTGTGAGTCAGTACAGTGGATCCAAATGCTGGGTCTGGATGATGCTTTAGCTGAGGGAGATAAGGTATGTATCCAGCAGAGACAGCAAGTCTCTCTTCCTCAATTGTATTAATGCTCAACTAGGAAAAAGGAGGAAAGAGGTCATAGAGTCTTTGGAAGTCAATGTTACAGTGATTTGGAGAAGCCTTAGCAGTTAATATGTAGCAACCAGCATTCCCTTGATGCTTTATGTTTCTGTATCCCATTTCCAGTTTTTCAGTGTTTTTTGCTACTTTGCCAAGTGTCCTTGTTCAGACAGACACAACACGTAAAGACTCATGCAACAGCTTCCAGTCAAAGAAAGGAACTACTCTTTATTTTCCAAGACCTCTTTTATGCTATTTCTAACATTCATGTCATGTATCCATTGGCTTCCAGTTCACCACCCCACAATGTTGGCTACCTATAGTTAGAACAACATTTTGCAATAGCAATGGCTGTGAGTCTCTTGTTATCTTTATGGTTCTTGCTTGTTTTGAGCTAGAATCAATGCCTGTGAACCGAGACAAACTAACAGTTCCCACTGCAAGTTAGTTCTCACTACAAGCTTGCAGTTCCCACAACCAAGCCTCATCCTGAAGGACAAATCAAAGTATTTTATGTGGAAAGGATGGGTTTCCCTGAATTTAAAGGGCCTAAGATAACTTGGGAGCCTGAACTCTTACTGATAGACAATGGCAACTTGATTGATTTTGGTTTTTTTTTTTTTTTTTTTCCTCCTGGTGACGTTAGAAACTAATTCACCAGCAGTTTCTTACTGAAATGGAGCATATCCTGTCCTTTCAAATTAGAAACTCTTGGAAGGGTTGTGTGGCAATGTGTTATCTGTTAGATGGCTTGATATTTGATAATTAATTTTACAGCAGGGCCAGCAGGCTTTTTTTAGCAGTCTATAGCTCCATGACTTTTTTTTTTCAGTGATAGAATAAAATTGATAACTGTTGGTGCAGTTTAGAAATCCAATATCCCAACTTGATATCCATTTTGTTTTAGCATTAGGTTCTTCTGGAAGAGTTGCATGCATACCTGTCTTGAGAGCTAATTTTTTTTGTTATTTAGCTTGATTTTAGTGGAATCACTTCTCATTTTTTCAGCAAAAGCAAACCATCGAGGCGAATAAACCCAACTCCCGTGAGTGCTGAGCGGCCCCTGTCAAAACCAAAGACTTGCTTCACTTCTACGCCTGTCAGCCAATCTCCAGCTGCTCGATTGTCAGCTGGGTCAAGCCCTGAGGCCTTTACTGCTGTCCAGGAAGGAAACCTCTCATCTGTGATAAGCAACAGCCTTCAAGAGGAGAGGGAGATGCTGAAGAAAGAACGGTACAGTCTGAGCAGGGGGGGTGATTCTTGATTCTCTTGTGCCCTGCTTCTGGCAGGACAGGGTTAAGTTTTGCAGTAGCCAGGACGGGGCATGACTAGGACTTGGAGGTTATTCTACACGACTTCACCTCATTTTTCAGGGATGGGGGGGCTCTTTCAGTTCGCCCTAGAGTGCCAGAGGGAGCTGTCAGATGTTCCCTGTTGTCAGTGGTTTCTGTGTGAATCATTTGCCTCTTTCCTGTACCCTCTGTCTTCAGTACTGTTGCTGTTACTGCTCCCTTTCTTATATCATTGCTGTTTCCAGAAAATTGTTCTTATCTCAACCTGTGATCTTTACCTTTTGTGGCTCCAGTTCTCCTCTCCAGCCCACCCCACAGTGAGGAAGAGATGAGAGATGGAGTGGTTTGGGGAGTTTCAGTGTGAGTTTCAGGGAGATTCAGTTTGAATTCAGATTCTTTAGAATCTTTTGGTTTCTAACCCCAAGATCTATTTTTATATTTTTATTATTATCTTGCTAAAAACTGCTTTAGGCAGTGTAATTGACAGGGTTAGTTATTGCAGGATTTCCTTCACGCTACACTGGAAGAGAAAGACCTCTTCTGGCTGCATGGCTGCGGTAGATCATCTTCAGTCACATGGTTATGTTGCTGCTCTTGAATTTCAGATGCAAATTGCTGCACCAGGCATCTTTTCCTGCAGGGATGTCTTTTGATCCTGGTACTCCACCTAAGCCTAGCTATACTCGCAGTGCTAGCCTTCCTGCTGAAAGCCATCTGGTGACCTGTGCAAATCCTACTAAAGTTTCCTGCAAGAAACAGTTGGAGTGTCTGGCACAGCTCTATTCATCATGTATAGCAGGTGAGGACACAGAAGATGTGAGACTGACCTTTCTTTGAGCTTCAAACTTGCATGTGTGTTGTGAGAGGGAGATAGATGAGAAGTGGAAGTTGTGGGATAGTTATCATGACATCTGGAAAAATAAACTAAGCCAACAGAGTTATTAAAATAAATGAGTACTCGGTAAAAGTTTAGGGAAGGAGGTGAGCACGATGCAGTACTCTGAGCTGCAGTAGACTGAATTGCATGGTCCCATGTGAAACCAGGCTATTCCCTAACACATTTTTCCCATGCTGATCTGCACTGTGATTGTGTTGTGGGGAGGGCGGATGTTCTTTGCTGACTACCCCAGAACAAGAATCTATCTTTTTACCTTTGTGTATTAAAGCAGGACAGTATTGAATAATCCACCTTTAACATCTCATTTACTCTCTTCCAGAAAACCTGGTACCAAATATTTTTCTGGAGCTGTTTTTTGTTCTGCAACTATTGACATCTAAAGGCACTTCTACTGCAGAAGATGGGGATAGTGACTCTGAAATCAGTGAAAGAAATAGAGGTAAGCAGTAATAGTGAAGAGAAAGAATGTTGCTTCCATGGAATGATAATGTGTTGTAGAGTAGCTTGGACAGGTATTCTTAAATTACGTAAAAATGCCTTATTACCACTGTGGGACTCATCTGAGATGCTGACAAAAGTCATGCATGTATGGGAAGTGCTTCCACAGTATGATAGAGTAGGGTTGTTATGTACTGTTTGAATCTAGTGTTCTGCTGTTTTGTGGGATTTGCTGTAGCTGTTTGCTCACTGACTTTTAGAGAGAAGGACAGATATGCTGGAGTTGCTTCTCCATTGATTCTGCAACTCAAATGTGCTGTTGCCCTACTGTGTGTTTCTTAAGCTTAAGGTTGGGATTGAGTGTACAGGATCCAGTCATATTGTTGCATTTGGATTTTTGCACATTGAGACTTGAGCTTGATGCAATTAGTACTTTGATATGGATGTTACAACCACAAGAGTGGCTTTAGGATGAGACCCACTACACCCTTCCCCACCCTGCATGCCTCAATTTGATTGACCTTTGTTTTGCTACTCATTCATTCTTAGGACTGAGATCAGGCACATGAAATCTCCAGCTTTGGGAACACCAGCTTATGACTCGTTGTAGTCGGTCTACTATTTTTTGTCCTGCATCTACTTACTGTTGGTCAGAACATTGAGAAGGAATCTTTCCTTTCCCATACAATGTTAACAATTCAGTTGCCTTTAGTATAGCAAGGATAGGGAATGGGAACTTCTAAAAATTGAATAGGGGTCTGGAAGATTATTTTTGGATGTGTCAGTTCCTACTTTCCTTAAAAGAAAATTGTTGGTCTTTTAGTTTATAAATGATTATAGGTGCTGTTGTCTCATGTTTCTTTTTTTCCTTTAGATGTATCAGGGAGACAGCATTTCCAAAGTGTGCACAACTGTGTTTATTTTGCTGTTTGTGTCTTGGATTATCAATATGAGTGAGTTGAATTCTTTTTTTGGCTGCTTGTGTCCGTAGTTGTGTTGTGGGATTAAACAAGTGTGCTTGAGTTTTAGAGCTTTACCAGTTACAGGCACTGAGCTGTTAATTTTCCCTCAAAAGATACAACTTGACCTGGATTTGGATGTCTATGAGTGTCCTTGCGTTGGTCTGTCCACTCAGCTTTGTTGTAATTGTGCTAGAATGGAAAATTCATGGGATGGGAGTGATAAGAAATAGATACCAGTAGGATTTCATGCTGGGTACCTGCGGTTTAGAACTCTTTACTTGGCAGCCTCACAAAACATGAGCATAAGAATTTCTGATCATGTGTTGTTTACATCTGTCTGTCTGGGTTTTCTCCCTGTTGTCTTGGCAGAATTATTTCCCATTTAGAAAAGGGGATGCTGAAGCTTCTGGCCGAAAATGAACGGATTGCATCTTTTTCTCCCACCTTGCACAAGAGGCTCAGGCAGGCTTATGAGAGCAGCACAGCCAAGGTAAAAATCGGCAGACCCCAAGTGACATTGCTTCAAGCCTTTGTGGTGGTGTTGTTTTACTTGCAATAGCTTTGATGTTAAATCTCATTCCTTCTACTTCATCTTGTTGTGCTGTCTCTAGAAACTGTCTAAAAGCTACTTGTTTTCTTGTCAGTGGGTGAGTGAGTTGTTGGGTCCAGTAATTGTTAGCTGTGAATCACTGCTGGCTGGCCTTGCGTTGTGCTCCAGGCCCTGACCTCAACCAGAGGCCTTTGATAGGGTCAAGTTTTGCTTTTGAAATTCTCATCGAATAAGCATGGATCCCAGGAGGATGATTGGTTAGGAGCAATATCAGAAGGTAGTTTCAAAGACATGGATTTCTTTCATAGATATGGACTCCTTTTAGGCAAATGACATTTCAGAGGAGACAATGCCGATTGTGAGAAGTGGTTCCCTCTTGTGATCATCTGGGTTAGGGAACTAAAGCTGGATGGTAGGAATATATTTTGTATCTCCTTTCATCCATCTTTTAAAAATGGAAATTACTTGTGGCAAAGAAAGGACGGTACTGAGACTGGGGCATATCAGTAGCTGAGCTTTAAAGTTGTTAAAGTTGTAAATAAAGGTCTCTTTACTTGAAGATAGGCTTTTTGAATTGGAGAAAGAGTAAAGATACTGAAATTGCCAGCCAGGATCCTGAGTTTTCTGAAGCCCTATATTGAAAATACACTTGGATTGTTTGTGGGTCTTTCCACACTGTATAAATACTGGTTGCAATCTGTTCAGCAGAGATTTAAGGAGATGAGATACTTCCTCTCATAATGTTGAGTGATTCTGCCTCTGTCGCCTAATGTAGGTTGTAAAACTGTTGGTGTTTGCTGGTAGTTAGCAGTTAGGAACTAGCGTGTCTGCACATCTCAGCTAGTGATACTTTGTTTCCTCATCTTGCCTTTTCCCTGCTTTTTTTCTGGGTCTCTGACTGTTTAGAGACATATTAGTCTAATTGGTGCCTTTATGTTGTTAACAGGTGTCTCTCCTGCTGCCATGCTCTGTACAGTCGGTTTCTTTTCAGCCAGAAACTGATAATCGCTCTAACTTTCCCAGTGACAGAGCATTTCACATCTTTAAGAAACAAAGGTAAGTTTCTTCTACTGTTCTGGATGGCTCACAGGGTATAACCTTTACATGATTGTGAACAAAGGATATTAAGAAAGTCTTATGTATGCTACATGCTGTAGAGGAAAATCTTGAAATTTTCACTCTCATTAAAAGAAAAAAGTCTTTGTCCATATTGACTGCAGGAGCTAAATTGTTAATGTCTTTAGAGAAGAACAGCCTAATTCTTCAGGAGTTATTGAGACTCTGATAATGGCAGTACAGTGTGTACCCTACTGGATTGCTTCTGCATATAAATCTGGTATGCTTTTATTCTTCCTGCCACCTCCCTCCATGATTGCTACAACAGGGTGAGGGCAGAATGACAAGTTATCTTGGTCCTTTTTTTCCTCATAGGTATTATTTCATGTGGCTTATTCTCTCCTACCTCTCAGTCTTCACTGTGTCTGTCTGGTAATGGCTGTTTTGGTCATTGCATCAGAATGGGCACAACAAGCTTAAGCACTTGCTGTCAGAGACATGGAAAATGGAAACTCACTGACGTACTGCTTAACATTTATGAGTTTTGCAAAGGTATCTGAATGCTTAGAGGCAGGAGTTATTTAATCTGAGGTAGATTCTTGCTGGGGAGCTTTGGAACATTCAGTTGTTGCTTCAAATTTTGAAGAGTGGGAATTCATTCCCTTAAATATCTTGATTCACAGGGATATATTTTATGAACTTCTACGTGAATGGGAAGATAACCATGAGAAAACTGGCTGGGACTTTGAAAGAGTTCTAGGCAACAAGATCAGGTAGGCGTCTTATGCAACTTCAGCTAGCTCTTTAATGTAGCTGAATTGCTGGTGCAGCGTACTGCACTTGGCATCCTAAGTTCTGTGCTTTCCCTGGTCTTCTGCACTAATCTGCAGGGGGCTGTGTGCTGCTTGGAAAAAGCTGCCCATGTACACTTGCTTCTGAATTTAAAATTGTCAACTGTTCTCTTAACAAAACAAGCCATAAGTGGCCAGGGCCTAATTTGAACAGTCTTGTTGTTGCTCTTTCCCTTCCATAATCACAGAAAGAGTTACTCTCAAAACCAGTGTGTTGTGGTCTGAACAGTGTTATTGTATACACTTGTGTACAGTAACTTTCATGTCATGTTTCCGATGTCTGACTCCTCTTAAATGTGAAGTGAGTTATCTGTTCAGAAGCTTTTAGCTCTTCTAATTATTTCAGGGGTTCTAGTGCATTGGCTCTGAAAACAAAACATCTGTGTCACTTTCTGTGGAAAGCAGACTGTTTTATTCATTTATTGCTTTATCAAAATAGAGTAAATATAAAGAAACTATTATAGCTTTGAAAGCAGTTTCCTTGTGGGTTTCTGTGTTAGTCTCAACCACTGGCCTACTCAAATTATATGTATATAGGTGGCTTTTCACCACAAGAGCAAAACAAGGCTGAGGCTTAAACTGAGAAATTTTCCTTCTCGTGGGGCGTCAGAAGCAGCACTGTTGCTGTTTCCTTACTTCCATACGGATGAACTCTCAACTTACTCTTCTGAGCAGAGAAGAGTGGGAGCTGAATGAGTTTATTCTTTTTTCTAAATAACAGCATTATTGCAGGAAAGAAAGAGATTCTTTTTATCTCTAGAGCTGTGTTTGTTCTGCGTATGCTCAGGGAGAATTTTTGTTTCCATGTCAGCAGCAGGTGGGGCTCAATGGTTGGGAAACTGGGTTATAAAGATGTCGCTTTTTTTTTCAACGGCCTTTGGAGATTGCTTTCTTTAAAGTAGTTATTTTATGCTTTTAGTACAGTTTAAGGTTAGAACACTGTTTTTGGTACCACAGAGTTCCAGTCAGGATTTTGTAATGTTTTCCTTCACAGGGCCATGATGGCTCACCTATCTGCAACCTGCAACCACAGCCATTTTGCCAGGCTCTTTCAGAAACAGCTCATCCAGGTAAATGACTTGGGTTGATTAATGAATGTGTACATCAAAGCTGATTTGTTCCTTCCTTGGCCTGAGAAAACAAACTGTGTCCCTTAAGCTTCTTTGAGATTTTCCTATTGAAACTTTTCTGGGAGAGACAAGTTTTCAGGATGGGAATTTCTTTCCTTTTTCAGAAATAATCAGTGATAATTACTGATGAACTCTGTTTAAATCAGGAATAAGGCATGCTGAGCTCATCCTGAGCTGTAAGCATTCATTCTTCATGGGTATTTACTTCAACCTTCTAATTTTAGTATGGTTACAGTTTCTGGAAATTTTGAGAATGTATTTTGACATTTGTCAGATGTAGAGGTTCCCAGTTATGTTTGTTAGCATCATGAGTGCAAAAAATCTCTCATTCTTCTGTGTAACACTGCAATGGGCTGGTTTTGGTACAGTATTGCTGTTGTAATTTAGAGTGGTTATTTTTGCCAAATTCAAGCATCATCTCACTTCATTGTAACTAAAAAAAATAAAGAACAAGATGCTTCTGATCGAAGTTTAGATATTCACTGCATTCTTTGTAAATGCCTAGCTTATTGGTGGGTTCCATTTGGAGAGCAAAACAGACACAGAACCTCACCTTGAGTATTAACCCACACACATTGCCAGGAAGTTGCAAGCTGTTGGAATGTTGTAAATTCCTCTAGTGTCAAGTCTGAGTTTACATCAGTGTCCTGTCTGATTGTATGGGTGTGTTCCTGGGAATTGCAGGAAAGAGATAAGAGAACTTGTTGCATCAACAGAATTTAATTAGACCTAGATGCTCTATTTCTCCTTTATATCTGCCTTCTTAATGAAGACTGCAGATTTCACAAGGGTAGCCAAAGATCCGAACTGATAACTGGGCGTCTTCAATGGATCCGATGTGTCTGACTGGAAGGTGATTTGCAGAATCTTGTGTATATTATGGTACTCTTGCAGAAATGAACCGAGACTGAGGATTTGTGATAAAGCCTGATAATTTAAAGATAGAGAAGTGTAATAAGATGTTCCTTTGCGGAGGCAAGGATGCTCTGTTTTACTTGCAATCGTGCTTGTATTACTCCAAAAACGGTCTTGTGAGGAAGGGATAATATGGTGGGTGAGAGATGAAGTGAAATGATGCCTTGCTACAAATATTCCACCTTGCTTACTCTTTCTGTCTCCTACAGATGTGCAAAGGTCCTGTCGGTGGTGGTGCAAGCTGGGGAGACACTCCAGACCAGGATGTTCTTAATATGCTGGGTTCTGATAACCTGAGCCGTCTGAAGAGGCTGCAGGAAAGATTTGTTGTTCCTCAGAGCATCAGAGGACCTTGTCCACCCCCTTCGTTCCCAGGGTGCCAACAATTCTTCAGGGACTTCATCCTCAGTGCAGGAAGGTGAGTGGACTGTGCTTGCTGTTCCCTCTGTAAAATGTGTGGGCAGTGGAAGCACCAGCATGTTTCTCTTGCAGCAGGGAGTTATCCAGAAAGGTTTGGACTCGACTATGTGGTAATAAATTTTCTTCTATAAACCTGTAATACTTTCTTGGAGCATGTCAGCATTTCCCAGTGCCAAGGCATGCAGTGCTGCCTAGCAAGGACACTGGACTGACCAAGTGCTTCTTGTGTGATAGTGTATGAGGCCAAGGATTACAGGGTGAAGCCAGGTTCGTGGTTTTGTTGAGTTTTTCATAGTTCACAGCATGGGGGAATTATGACCTGTGGGAGATTTTAATCTTAAATTCAGGTATTTTATAGATTCCTCCTTTGGCAGATCACTTATCCTGTTCTGAGGCTTGTTACATAGTGTCTCTGAAAAAGTACAAAAGAAGAGTGGAAAGGAAGGTGATCAGCCAGTCTTAGCCTTCTCTCTTGCTTTCTTGTCTGTCAGTCTGTTACACTGGATGTCTGCTGACACTTTCTACAACTCGTGAGACAAGCTTAACATTTTGCAGTGTGTTAGCTGAGGTTTTACTGCTGTTTTCAGCCCAGTTTGACTCTTGATCATCTTTTGCTGAAGTTACCAGTTCAATCAGCACCTGATGGATAGTCTGTGCCTGAAGATACTTGACCTGAACAGCCTTACTCTGGTGGAGCATGAGCACAGTGATGGCGAAGCAGATATGGATGAACAGGTAGGCTTGTTTTGTGCAAACACATCTGTCAGGAATTTCTCTGAGCTGTTCCAGTAGTCAAACAATTACTGGCTTGATTGTGAGTTGCTTGGAGCTTCCACCACTGTATTTACAGGACAAGAGCTTCTTCATTTGGTTTTGTCATAACTCTGCAATTTGCTTATCTGTCTGAGTCCCTTGCCACTTACTTGGTGCTTCAGGGTGCTTCATAGAACTGTCATGGGTGCACAATAGTTGTGAAAGTCTCCTCTTTAGGCTGCTACTATCCTGTGTTAGATCAATGAAATAATCAAGTCCAGTTGTTGCACCCAGTTGCAATAAGTTCCTTGTTGCTTTTCCGTATAGAAAGATTTTAGTTAAAATGGATTTGTAGTCATCCCTGTTCATAGGTGTTCAGGTGTTCCATCACTGTTATACCTATCAGAGATGTCACAGCTTATAGTCTATTAGCAAAGGAGCAGCCAAAGGTTCATGGAGACTTGCAGAGTGGCAGTGGTATAAAGGAGGCAATGTGAGATCAGCTCTGCCTCTCATTGACTCCAAAGCTCATAATATGAAGATGTGATTGAGCAGCTGCTTGCTTTAGAAAGCTCTTGAATAATTCCTTCTTGTGAAGAAGTGGAGCAATGGAGACAGAAGCAATTTAAAATGCTTGATAAATAAGTATTTTGGAAACGTGCCTCTATTACAACCAGTAATGAAGCTATGTGGGCCTTTTACATGGAGGGGGTGCAAGTTTAGTGTAGGCATTTGCTTTGCCAGTGTAGGGTAGCATTGCCTCAGCTTGCTTTTCTTCATTTTAGGATGAAAAGAAGCGTTTCACCGTGGCCCTGTTGAGTCTACGACTCCTTGCCAAGTTCCTGGGGTTTCTTGTTTTCCTGCCCTATCGCACTGCGGAGCAGCCAACGAGAGACTTGCAAGATTCTGCATTGGCGCTAAGGAACCAAGTAAGAAACTGAACATGGACTTTTGCTTGACAGGCAGTTTTTCTAGTCCAAGCAGGATTGTGAGTAGTCATGCACGTTTAAAGTCAGCCAGTGGTTCCTGGGGTGGTGTTATATGGTTCTGTGTCTCTGCTGCATATTCTGGGGTTGGGGAGAAGGAGAAAAGGATTTATGTTACCTCGAAAAGAGGGAGCAATGCAGTGATGGTAAGGTACTCAGTCTTCTGTTATTTCTGCTAATCTGGGTCTGCCGTACCAAAACATTCACCTAGCTAAGACATCTTGTGTTGATAGCCTAAAATCAATCTACCAGACTGATTTTGTTAGTTTTGTACCTATCTACCAGCAGTGTGTCTTACGGAATAGAAGCATTAGACTTTGGCTCCACTTCGTACATAGTCAAGCTTTTAGCCTTGCTTTTGAAAGTCCCAGTGGGACCTTTGGTTGCAGTCATAGTGTGGTGTTTGCCTCTGGTCATGTGCAAAGAAGTGTTTTCATTAGCCAGAAGTCACCAGCACACAAGATGAAATCCTAGAAACAAAAGTCAAGATATAGATACAAGTTTTGTATAAGTATCAAAAGATAACTTCAAGCTGCTGGTTAACTTCTCTTGTCCTTTAAGACCCTGCCTGTACTGGATATATTAAAGCTTCTGAGACAGTCTATTCGGGACCAGCGTTCTATCCTCACTATTCCTTGGATTGTGGAGTACCTTTCCCTTGTGGATCATATTGCTCCTTTCCTTGATTATTACAGGAAAGTATTTGGTCTCTTGCTGCAGGTATACAGGTAAGAGCCTGGGAAACTGTATAAAGAACTTTTCTGTGAATATTTTGATTATTTAGTTGAGGTACCTATGTTTGAGAATGCATGCTGGCACTGGTTTGAGATTCTTATGAAGAGCACTTATTTTTTCTTTTTTTCTCTTTTTTTCTCTTTTTAAATTTTTTTTTTCTTTTTTTCTTTTATTTTCTTTATCCTTTATTTCCTTTATTTTTCTTTTTTATATTTTCATTTTTTTCATTTGTTTTCTTTTCTCTCTTTTCTTTCTTTTCCTTTTTCCTTTTCTTCTTTTTTCTTTTTCCTTTTTTCCTTTTTTCTTTTCTTTTTCTTTTTTCTTTTTTCTTTTTTTTTCTTTTTTTTTTTTCTTTTTTTTGTGTTGAAGATCATGCATACTTCTTATCTTACATAAAGCTGCAAAGAGAGCACACCTTAAACTTGAGGATTAATACTTGATTCAAATATGTGGCTTTTTCATTAAGTGAATAAGAGTCTTTAAATCCCACTTGATCACTCTATATCTGCAGCTGTGATTGACCTTCAAGCTGCAGCTTGAATTTTGAACTTAAACCTACAAGGTTTCTAATGCCTAAATAATTTTCTAGTTTTCTTTACATGAGGAAAATTTGAAGCACATTCTAGAGAATGGCTTGTCTAGTGTAAACCTTAGACAGGATGTTATTCAGGTACATACAAAAAGGTAGAGCTTACTGTCTCATTAGGTAGACATACAAGGAACGTGCACAGGGTGATAGTGTAATTAGTAAGTTTGGGAATTTTTTCCTTAATGGAAATTGAGCTGCTGAAAACTAATGCTGTCTCTTGTTGATTCTGCTGCATGGCAGGTTAATGGTCCTTTCTGAAGACAAGGAGATGAGTTTCCTGAACAAGCTGCTGATCCTTGCAGTTCTGGGTTGGCTTTTTCAGGTAGAGTTTCCTGTGTGCGTGTAACTCTTCTCTAAAGAAAAAGAAGGGCATGGAACTCAATACAAAGTAGTATTGAAATGAATTAAAACAATTCAAAACAGTAGTTTGTTGTTTTGTTGGGGTTTTTTTACACTGGTGTGGGGTTTGAAGAATAACTGTATTTTAATAGAGAATTATGTTCCTTTAGTGGAATTCTGTGAAGCAACATTTTTTTTCCAATAGGAATTCCAATAGGAATTGCATCTGAAACACATTCTGTACTTACTAATCTGCAACCTTGTAAGAAAATTGACAGCTGAAATCTTGTTAGAGCTGGAAGCTCTTGTCACAAAGATGGTGTGCTAGCTTTCAGCCTTGAATTACTGGGGAATTTATTGTCTGATAGAGGGATGGTGTGTTTTGAACTTTTAAAATTCCTTTGAGCCTCCAGCTGGAAGCAAGGTAACTACTTAGCAGGAGCCTGGTGGATATGTGAAAGATGCTCTTTGGGGAGGGTAAGGAATGTGGCTTATGTTCTTGTGATTAAAATAAGTCTTTAATTTTCTGGAAAGGTTCTCCTCAGGGCAAGAGGATCCTTAGTGCTACAGGTTCTTTTTTGTGGGTACCAGGGTGGTGAGATTTTGTTGTCCTCTTATCAGGAATGGTGGAAGTTACTGATTACCTTTTGAGTTTCAACTGCAACTCTGGGTTTTTTTGCAGCTCTGGGTTTTCTGTTTCAGGTTCCATCAGTCCCCGAAGAGTTGTTTTTTACTACTGATAATAGGCAGGAGGGATTTATGATGGATACAGTGACATCTGCTCAGGCTTTGGTGAGTTAGTGCTGCTGCATGTCCTCTGAATCTGTGGGTGCAGATGGACCTACCACTTCCTCAGGAGCTATAAGGGTTTATCAGGAGCTTGGCTTCAGGGCAGCTGCACTGAGCATATGTAGAGCAATGGATGTGATGCCCAGTTTGTCCAAGTGCCTCAATTGCATTGCATCTGTGTTATGGGTTGTGAACTCAGTGTTACGGCTCTGGGTTTTCTGTCAGGCAGGACTCATCTCACCTGCTGCAATGATTTGCAGAACAGGTGCCAAGTTATGCTGGAGGATCAGATCCTGTTTTCCTGCAAGGTGAGCTGGTAGAACTGTAGCTCTTCCCAGAAATAAGCAAAAGTAATGGTGAGCAGAAATAGTAAGATGGGACTGTAAGAGCAAGGTTGCTGTTTCTGAGGTCACCTGTTTTCCAGTGTCATGATAAAGGGTACCTGAACTGAAAATAGTATGAGCAAGCAGGAAAGGAGGTGAGCTTGAGGCATGTGTGATGTTTCAGATAAAATTCCCAGACATGCAAGGGGGTATATAGTGTTCCCTGAAAAAGGAGTATGTATTCTAAGATACATTGCCTTGGTGGATGGGATCTGAAGTTCCTGTTCCTCCCCTGGCCCTGCCTGTGCTGTGTTAATGCTGGGGTGACATTTCTCCGTGGTGTGGTGCACCAGTGAATCTGGATGAAGGTGGGTGTGGAGGTGTAATGCATAGATGTGCCTCATTTATTTTCCTCCAGGGAAAGGTTTCTCCCTTATAGGTAGAAGCTGTGACAGCAGTCCTTGTTCCCTTCTTTGACCCTGCTTCCAGCTGGGCTTTGATAGTGATCAGGGGCAAAGACTGAGCGACACTAATAAAAAGAAGAGCAGCTCATTCTGTGTTACAGGGTTGGACTGAACACCTGGGCTGCAAAGTTCATAATTTTACTGTGTATTTGGAATCCAACTATTGTTTTTATGGAAAGGTAGCCCTGAAACCTGCCTGTGACCCCATGTATGGGGTTTCTGGCTCAAAGACTGTTTCTTTCCTGCTGTATTCTTTCAGCATTTCCTTCATTTTTTCACCAGGACTTTGTACCCTTGGTGGATCAGCAGTTACTTTATACCTGCTGTCCCTATCTTGGTAAGTATTTTACTTATTTCTTCTATATATAAAAATATATTAGTATATATTTACTTTTATTTAATTAGTTGTTTATATTTGTCGCTTGGTACTGTGAGTCCTTGGATCACCTTTCTTACCCCTCCTCACGACTTCAGGTCTCAGTTGTGTATGGAGCAGCCTTGATAAAAAGCTGTACTGCAGAAGCTCCTGCAGCTGTGGATAGCTGGTGAAGCTGGGGGAGGACGGCTGCATAGTCAGGATAGTTGATCTACAGAGCTTGAGCATGGAGGCAGAGGGGAAGCCACCCCTCACAAACTGTAAGGAAGCATTGTAAGGATTACATGCATAACTTTTCCATCCTGGGCATAGGAAGAGGTGTTTGTACTGCAAGGAATGTCTTGATCCTTAAGCATATTTCTGCTGCCAGGTAGAGGGGAAGAATCCTTTTGTCCTCTGGTGTTTTTTCAGGTTGTTGTTTGAGATAGCATTTTCATGAGATCTGTCTACCAATGGTAAAATTCCTCTCTGTAGTCAGTAGAGTCTCAGATGGTGAGATGGTGCCCTACTTCTTGGGACTTAGTAAGAGAACTGTATGTTAAACCTGCATCACCAAAACTTCTGGGGTTGAGTAGGTTGTCCAGCTTTCCCCCCAGTATTTTCTGCTGACTCTGTTGGAATTTTGTGTAATTCTGCTTGCTTTGTTGTCCTTGTAGACTTTATGGTTCTTGCTTGCCAGAGTCAAAAAGGAATGCATAAAAACGACTGCTCCCTCATCCTTCTGAACAAGTCCCATGTGCTAGGGAGCTTTTTGGAATCTTCCTCTTTTCAGAGCCTTGCCTGCCTTGCTATGCCCTGCCAGTTAAATGTGTGGGATGCCCCCTCTGCTCTTCTGAAGCTTCTGCTTCCATAGAAGCTGAGAGAATCTGCTCTGGGAACAGGACTGGCAAAGTGAAAGTCTCTTTCTTGAGCTTTGATGTTGCTTTTTCTTTCCCCCTTGCTTATGGGGTTGATGACTGCTTTTTGCATGTTTTCCTGTGCAGGTGAGCTGCGTAAACTACTTGCCTCTTTTGTGGCTGGTAGTGGAGGAAAAAATGGTGGTTTTATAAGGAAAATCACTCCCACAGCTGCAGAGTCCTTGGCACCCAAGGCTTCTGTCACACAGCGCAAACTGCAGGTAATGAAATTAGGGAGTCACAAGGGGAAAAGGGGCAGGAGAAATTTGCTTGTGTGAGTGTAGGGTTATACAGTGGTCTCTTAATGCCAGGGAAAGAAAGAATGAATGGAGCTAGACAGCAGGAGAATGTTGTGTTGAACAGGTATCCTTACTCCCTGGTTTTCCATTACAGTCATGGGTCTGGGATGCAGTGTGGGTGCTGAAATCCAGATAACTTTAGTAAACCTTCTTGCAGTTGGAACAACTAGTCTTATTTATCTGTTTCCCTCTTCTTTAACATAAAACGTTGGTATGTTTGTCATACTTTGTTTTGGTTAGATGATAGCCATGCTTTCCACTGAAAGAAAGACCTGCATAGGAGCCTACAGCATTACCAGCCTGTAATTAAAAGAGAGGATCCTTTCTTTCCAAAACAAGCCCTATGTGGTGCCTTATTACTAGTAGGCACTGTCAGAACTCTCCCATTCTTCCCTTTGCTGGTCTTTTGTCTCTTCAGAAACCCTGGTAATGAGCTTTGGGTTAAATGGTTAGAAGAGAATGGGGAATTAATAATGTACCAGGATGGTGACTGCTACAGTAGCAGAAAGTTCTAGTGTAGGCAAATTATGTCTTTTAGTACATCCCCAGATGGTAGTTCTGTCCATTCCTGTGCTGATGAGAGGAGGATCTGGGTGAAGTGCTCCAGTCAATTGTAGCACTTTCTCTTGAACAGGTAGAGCTGGAACAGGCCTTCTTCCACAACCAGCCTCCTTCCCTTCGGAGAACCGTGGAATTTGTGGCAGAGCGGGTGGGATCCAACTGTGTTAAGCACATCAAGTAAGTGCTGGTCATCTGTTCTGTGACTTAAGAAGTAACTTTACATGATAATTAGGCAAAGAGTTGATCCTTTAAACTTGTGTGTATGGGGAAAAGAGGCTTCCCTGGGAGTGTGCTGGGCAGCAGAACACCAAGGCTGTGTAAGACTATAACCAGCAACATCTGTCTTTGTAGAGGGGAATTTGTGAAGGGATGTAGAGATGAGGGTGATACAACTGTGGGACACTTTGTATGTGAATGTAGTGCAGCATTGTGAGACTTTATAGCCTTTTCAGAACATTCCTGCTAATGATAGGAAAATTTCTTATCAGAAATGACCTCTGGAAGTCACTTGATCCAAGCTCCTGCTCAAAGCAGGGCCAGCTTTCAGGTTAGGTCAGGTTTATTGGCACCTTTTCCAGTTGGAAAAGTTTCCATTTTTTAAGGATGAGGATTCAGCGGACCTCTTTGTACTGTGTTTCAATGCTTAATTTTCCCAGGCTTTGTGAAAAATGTTTCTTTATATCCTATCAGAATATCCATTGTTCCAGCTTGTGCATATTCCTGTCTACCTTTAGCAGTGCTCTTCCTGGAAGAGTCTTGTTCTGTCTTCTCTGTAACTTTTCCATCTCCCTTCAGCTTTTTCTTGTCTCCAGGCTAGGTGAAACTGACTCCCCCGTGTAGGCTCCAGCATTCCAGCTATTTTAATAATTTTTCTCTTTTCTCCTGCAGTTACTCAAATTGTCAATGGCTTTCTTGTCCTGAGATCCCAAAGCTGGACACACTGCTCCAGATGCAGCCTGACAGTGATGAGGGAAGCAGTAACTTCCCTTGACTTGCTGGCTGCACTGTTGCTATTGTCAGCCCAGTACAAGGTTGGCTTTCTTTGGACACTCCTAGCTCATTCACCTTGTGTTCTGGGAACCCCAGGTCCTTTCTGCAGAGCTGCTCTGTAGCCAGTAGACCCCAGCCTGTACAGGTGCACAGTCAGCCCATTTCTCCCTCTTTTCACAGTCCTCCTGTGTGGCAGCCCTGCCCTCCAGCTCATGAGCTTGCTCATAGTTTGCACTGTTCTGTTGTCCAAATTGCTGAAGACATTAAATGTTATCAGCCCCTAAAGAATGGTGGTTGTTGTGGGCTGCTGTTGACATCTTTGAGCTTCTAAGCACTATCAACTGAGCATACAAAGTATCGCTGCCAGAAAGGAGACCGGTAACCAAATATGTTTCTAGTAAAACCTAAAGGCTTTTGACTCTTGGCTCCTGGTACCGTTTTGGTGTCTTCATTGCTGCTTTCTTCCTTACATACAGAACAAGGAGATGATACAATACTAAATTCAGTGTGATTGATTAGTTTTTAGTAGAGTGACTTATTGCATTTGAGGTGGGTATCCCCCTAAATTGGGGAGAAGAGCTGGGTACAGTTAGTGTGCACTGTTTCTTGTATTGATTTCAGTCTGTCTGACTGTTTTTTGTTTTTTTTTTTTTTTGCAGGGCAACACTGGTGGCAGAGTTGGTTCAAAGGGCTGAAACCATGTTGCAAGATAAAGTGAAGGAGGAGGATGTTAATCATGACAAACTGCTTGAAGAGGTGTGCACTCATCTGTATGAGGAAGGGGCCCAGGCACTCATCAAAGGCAGAGAGTAAGGAGGAAAAATTATTTAAACTTGCACCTTCCCATCTCTTCTTACTGCAGAATCTATAAGCCTAATTTAGCTTGGCCTGTCATGCTCAGGTTCTGGTAATTACAAACCATGCCCTCTGCTCTTCTTAGGGTGAGTGTCTGCTGTGCCTCCAGCCAGTTAATACTGTGTTTGTAAGAAGGAATAAAGGTGCCGTGTGTCCCTCTGCATCCAGCTCCAAACAGCTGTCCACTGCAGCTATTTTATTTCCCCTCTCTGGAAAATTGATATTGCAGCTTGATTGCTTGTAATTACCCTTTCCTTGTCTGGTTCTTTTAGTCTGATTTATTGCCTTGCTACTTAATGAACCTCTGAGTATTGTTGAGAGACCCTCTGAAGTCAAGAACTTCGACTAATCCTGTGGTACACTTTCTTTTCTTGCAGATTTTGCAAAAAAAAAGGTCCTGAGGCAGTAAGGGTGTTGTTGCCAGAAGAGACATCTGCAGCAGTATGTATTTTCACTAAAACTTATTAAAAGCCTTGACGTTAAGTCTGGATCATTACCATTTTTCCATTGCTGCTTCACTTATCCGTTAATAGCTCAGGTCAAGGGAATATATTGATGCCCTCATGGGAGAACTGATAGATAGCTAAGGAGAGTCACTTCTACCAGGCTGCCTTGTATATTCTGAGTTAAGTGATACTCCTGCTCATAGCTGACTCTTGAGTCTAGAATGTTGTATAAATTGCATTCATCTTGCAATGATAATGCTTTTGTTTTAGCATCAAGTTCCACAGGAGTTGATGAGGTTTGGAAAATCAAAACGAGTCCGTCGTATTGCTCGAACCAGCAGTTTCCTTAGAGGTGGTGGTGCTCAGTTTAATTGTTGCATGCCAAAATTAAGCTTTTTTTCCTCTGGACATCCTTCTGAATTTTCACTGACTACAGTGCTGTGGCTGACAGTAAATCTCTTGGCATTTGTTATCCTCCCTGTAAAGGTTTTAAGCAGTGCAGAAAACATTGCAGTGGAACTGGCTACCGAGAGAGCCTGTGGCTGGCTCTCTGCCAACATTGCAGGTGAGTCTTTTTACCTTGAACTGGGGCTTCTAACCTGTGCATTGTACTCTTTTTTCCCTGAGATCAAGGGACAGACACTGTTACAAAGTACTTGGTCCTACTCATTTTTCTTTTAGTGAAATGTGTGCAGTTGCTCTGTCCCTCCTTGTTTAGGAGTAACAGGAATGATTTCTAGCTCTTAGAATCTTCTTTGGGGATCTTTTGGGCTTGGCCCATGGTAGTGATTTTTAGTTATGGGGTCCTGTTGTAGGATGGTGAGAATAAATGGAATGGTGAGAATGGAAATGTCATCTAGGCTGAAGTTGTCTTAGGACTTTCAGTGTGTACAGACAACTGCTCTCTCAAGCCACCTTATGGTTCACATGTACAGAGTGCTTCTGAAATCTCCTGTAAAACAAACACTTGGACTGGGTGTATTTTCTGCAGGCTGAAGGCAAGTGTTGTCCTTTTTAATACTGCTCTGGCAGCTCTTCAGAATCTCTGAAAACCCATTTTTCAAGAGGTTGTGCCAAGAGTCTGGGGAGGAATGTCCAAGTACCATTTGCAGCTGCAGGAGTTTTGGATGCTAATCAAAACTTATTTTGGTAGAAGACATGGCTTTTATGGGTACAGTGGTTGAACTGGTATAACCACACTGAATCAGCTTTCTACTTTGGCATTGCCTTCTGGCTTAGCTACCATGTTTGTTAAACCCTCTGAAATATTTGATGGGAAGTGAGATGAGTTGCCAGTGGTACCTGGCAGTGACAGGTGCCTGCCTTCTAGAGCTGTGGGTTAGCACACCCTCTGCACATTAAATATAGTGGGAGGTCAGAGAGAGGGCTTTGAAAATGTCATCTGTCTTTTTTCCTTGTTCGCTGTGGCCCTTGGAGTGAGAGGCTAAGAGGGTTTGGAAATGATTCTCTGCTTCACTGGAGAGAAAAACTAACGCAGACAGGATTTGTTCCCTGTTCTCTGTAGCTCTCATCAAAAGGGAAGTGAAGGCAACCTTCAACAGAATGCTGAAAGTCCCAGGATTTCTCTTGCCAGGCGAGGATGCTCTGGAGGTGAGAAGGGACTGTCCTCCAGGCTGTCAGCATTGTGCTCCATTTCCCTCCCAGATCATCAATGAGATTAAGGTACACAGTGTTCACTTCCTGGCTTGCCCCAGCTCCCTTTCTGTTTTTCATGTCGATGCTTTTTAGTTCATTGGCTGGGGGGTTTTTTGGGTTTGTTTTTATTGTTGTTTTGTGGGGTTTTGTTTGTTTGTTTGGTGGTTTAAGAGAATGTTGTGGTTCTAAGGAGCTGGCTGTGGGGAGTGCTTAGGAAGCACAATGGAAAGTTCTCAGGTTTTTTCAACCCATGCTTGCTGTGTCTAGATCAGAGTTCCCTGTTAGCAGTGCTGTCTCAAATACAGGATCTCTGGTAGCATGGCAGTGGGGCCTTTTTGATATGAGTGGGATGGAAACCCTAGTGTGGACACCATAGTATTGTGTACAGTTTTGCAATCATTTAACTTATGTACCCCACGAGGAAAAGACGAATTCTGAACACCTCACTTTTTTACCATTATGTATTCTGCTTTTTTTTTTTGCAGCTGCTTGTCTGCTTGACCGACAAGTAATGGTGGTTATCACTGTCATTGCTTTCCCAGCAGCTGTGTGAGAATGAGTTTGCATCCTTTAATGCTTTCTGCTTGTACTAAAATAAAAAGAGGAGGGTTAAGTTGTGTGAGGAAACATCTGGGTTGACACTGAAGCTTCCCTGACAATATAAGAGGGCTCTGGATTTTTGTAGCACTTCTACCCTGAGCTTGCTTGCTGTGCTGTCAGATTTATCTAGAGCTTTCAGTGCTAGTATTTTTAAGGAAGATGAACTTGTTGCCATCACTCAATTTTACATCATAACATTAGTGAGAACTGTGCTAGAAAATGAGACCTTAGTAAGGTTGTGAAAAATGAGCTTTAATCTGTCTTATGAAATATACATACTAGCTTAGGTTTTTGTTTTTTTTAGTGAGGACCCAAGAACTATTTATGAACTTCTCTGTCATAGGTCCAAAGATCTGTTTGTGGAAGAGCAGGATACTAATGTGTGGGTTACTGTTGTCTTTCTCACCAAGGATGTGCTCTGTGTTGCTGTGGGCCCACGGGATGAGGGTGAAGTGGTTGACTATGTGTGGCTGGAGTGCTTGCTTGGAAGGTTGAGTCAGACACTTCGATGCAGAAAGGTAAAAAATGTAAAAAGGCAACAAAAAACCCCCTTGAATCACTTCAATATCTGTAAACTTGTTGGTTTGCCTTGCCTTACAGTTGAGTTCAGTTGAATGGTTTCACATTTGAGCTCTAATGTGGCCGTGTTGCACTGCATTTTTTTAAACTGTGTAGATCTGCTTTTTACTTCAGTTTGCCTTTGTGAATCCCCTTTTCATATACGACCTTTTTTTGTCTTTCAGTCTTTAATGATCTCCTCATTACAGCTCTGTGCTTTTTGCTGTAAATTGCCTGCTCTTCTCAGATATTTTTATCCCTTGTGAAGACCTGTTTTGTCCACTCGGCAGCGTGAGGACAAAGTTACAACCTTTCTTTTGTGTTTTCCAGTTCATGTGTCCCGCATCGGAACAGCAGCTGGCCAGGTGCACAGTTGAGTTGGCTTCTTTGCTGGGTAAGTCAGTTATGATAAGCTATTTAAGACTGAAATCTGTTACTGCAATTCTCTTAGATCCTTGAGGTCACAGGTTTAAGTATTTAGAGCTCATGGATATTTGATTCTCTTTGGTGTCATGGAGTCTGCAGATTTTTTTCTGTCAATGTGGGTGGTTGCTCTTATTCCCTCCTACATTCTGCAAAGCAGAATTCTACAGTGACGAACTATCCTTCAGATCTGTTTCACATCTCCATTGTTTTTTATTTATTGATACCTTCATTTATTTATGGGATATGCTTTCCAGTATTTCTGCCTCTGAAAAACTGTCGTTGAGTTTGGGCTTTTTTTCCTGAAAGTAAGGGCCTTTTCCATTAAGTTATGTTTTTATGGCTTTTTAATGGAAAAAATGGAAGTAACTTGTTTTCTGTGTATTTTCACTCCTGTGAACCATTTCAGTTTGGTTTTTTTCTCTTGCTTTGATTTTTCTGACAATTTTTCTCTGAGCAGGAGCTCGTGGTCTCAATATAGGTGTTTTCTTCATGGGCAGCCTTCTAATTTCCTGGTTTTAGAACCTTCTTTAGAAGTTTTATACATAATTTGTTTTTTCAGAAGGCAGTTCACATCTGAATACTATGAAATTTATTCTGGGGGTAGCAGTGTCAATCTGTCCTGTTCCATTAGACTGTACCAAGGAAGATCTGGTATCTTCCTTCTGTTTATGTTCATCTGCAGTTTAAACACTATTCAGCTTTACTTTCACTTGTGTGAAGTCATGTAACTCTGCCTATAGTCCAAACTATGGACAACTGTTCAATCTGTCTATAGATTTAAATCTTTTACTGTGTTACTCTTACCTCCTTTGCAGTAACACCTAGGTTCTCTCTGACGAAATATTAGGCTGACTTTCAACCAATTGGTATTCTTTATCTCAGGAATATAAATCTTTCCTATGTCATACTGTCTGTGTAGTTTCAAAGCTCATAATTTTGCATATTTCCGAACTCCAGTCCTCTTAAGTTCACTGGTTTGTACTCACTGAGCGTGCTGGTGAACCAAGATGATGACTATAAAAGGAAATAATGCAGCTCTAGGAGTTCATTTTTCATCCTTTTCTTAGTTTCAGATCGTGTTCCTCTTAGTCTTGGGATCAAATCCCCAGAGAAGAGCCCTGAGAGGCTGCGTGTAAAGAACAATCCCACCTGTGGCCTTCTAAAACTGCTCTTCTCCATCTGGAAGGAGGACTTTGGGACATCTGTGCCTGTGCAGCTGATCTTCAGCAAGAAGAACATTGGTTATCTGGCAGAAGTTAAGCAGCGAGAGGTAAAGCTTGTCCCATGTGTGGAGCTGGGCTGGCACTCGTGTAGGAATTCTGCCTGCCCGCAGTGCTCACCGGTGCCTTGTGTGACTGAGGCCAGCAGGGTTTGGTCTCTGCTGCCTGGCATTGTTTGTGTGGGGCAGGGAGAGGGGGAATATGTACAACTTGTCAGGGGTTGACACCTGTCTGGGGGCTCTTGGGAACGCACAGTTTTTTTTAGGAGCCAGTGGCAAAGTGGCCCCTTTGGCCTAGGATGTTGCAAGGACTGGACACACGTGACTGTCATTGCTTGCATTCTTGTGTCTTTTATCAGCTTGCATTTCTGCATGCATGTTGGTGTTACAAGCACCCCAATTAAAGCTGAAAATCACCCTATTTGCAGGATAAACCCAGCTTATTTCAGAAGTCAAAGAAATAACTTCTCATGCTGTTCTTGATCAGGCAGGAATTAAATACTTGGTGTGTTTATAAACTGAGAATTTTGAGACTTTGTGGTAGGATACAATGTATGAACTAAAGGAATTTTTTTCACTCCTTTTGGATGTTGCTCTTGTCCTCATAGTCACATGCAGATAGATAATGTGCTTGTTCCTTTTCTCCACGTTCTGATCCAAAAAGAAAAGTGTGAATTTTGTATGGATAAAGAAACAAGCACGCAACCCATTTCCTTTTGAGTTGTTGATATTTTCTTCTTTTTTGCAGTGGGATTTGTTCCTTTTCTTGCTTCATGGCCTTATAGAACATGAACTAATGAGAACCAGTGAAATCCAGAGTTGCCTGCATAGCCTTGAAGAGCTCCCTTGGCCCTCAGTAAGTAATTGGATGTGCATGAACAAGAAGTGAAATAAAAAGTAAAGCTATATAAACAGCCAAGTTCATCATAGAAAAATTAAATAACCCTCTTTGTTAACATCTGTTAATAAGGGTTCTCTGGTTTGTATCTGTTTGTTACAGGATTTCATAAAAGACCTGAAAATGCTGTCCCGAGTATTCGTATCAGAACGTCAGATAGAGGAGCCCAGGACTAACCCCTGTGAGCTGAGCAGACAATCTCTAGGTACTGTGTCCACACAAAGTTAGCACAGGTGCACTCTGTGGACAAAAATTACTAATGAAGATGCAAATGGCATTTTTAGCATTTCTGAAAGGATTGGGAGCTCTTTGCTGGGAGCATACTGAAGATAAAGAGGTCACTTTGTGCAAAACCTGCACTGGGCTTTTTGTCATGGACATTTTGCCATGGTGACTCTGCTGAAGGATCTACATCAGCAAATGGATCTCCAGGTCAAAAGTCCTTTAAGCACCTTGATTGTGTCTCAGAGCAGCTCTTCTTTAGACTCAGAGATACTTTTTCTATTTGTGCAGTAACAGGCTGTGACCAAACCCAGGAATCAACTCAAGTTACTTTGTGATCACAGAGATGGTTTCTTGGTGGCTGTCTCTTCTCTCAACTCAATGTGACTTCTCATGTTGTCTTTTAACAAAACCTCTACAGTCAGGGGAAGGAAGAGGTGAACCTATATGACATGGAGATGTGCCTATATTTATTTTTCATTGTAAGCTCAGTGTTGAAGGTTTGATTTTAATTTTTTTAAGACTGATTTTAAGAGTTAAACCATATTAAACAAATCCACTAGACCATTGATGGCATTATTCTTAAAGGATGTAGATGCTTAAGTGTTTTTCCATCTGTTCTTGGAAACAGAACTTGTAATTTCCCAGGGCTTTTAATATAGAAATAAGGGATAAAATATCTGTTTATATTTTTTACTGAAGACAGTATTTTTAAGACACTTTTATAGTTGTGAACATAAACGGTATCTGGCTGCTATTCACTGTTTTTTTATAATTTTTCTTGCCTTGAGTTTGGGTTTTATCAGTCAGGAAGTGCTGCAGCAAGAAAACTACAGTCTGGAAGAGCAAAGTAGTGAAGAAGCACTGTGATGTTCCCCAGAGAGTGGGTTTTGAAGGGAACCCATTTCTTGGAGGACAGTGGTTATTTTCTGCCCTTAGAGACAGATTGTCACCAAAAGTGTGACCTGTTCACCCTGCCTCTCCCCAAGTATTTCCTTGAACTGGGGTTTGGGGCAGGGACTGCTGGTGAGTAGCAGAATATGTTTAGGTGCTCATCCGCTGTCTCATGGGATTCCCTCCCCCTGCCTCATAGCAGTGAGGGCATTATTTCCTCTTGTCTAGGAGTGTCCTATTTGTGTAGGTTTTTCCAGAAAGCAAGTTCTGTGTTATTTAAGAACAGCCTCTGGATAAGGTAAAGCCCAGGGCTGTTTAGCTTTCTAATTAACTAACCTCTTCCCTGTATAAGGTGAGAAAAGGCAACATCTTGGATTCAGTGATTCGAGAAAAACTGCAGACAGGACTCATTAGGTAGAACTGTGGCTTCTGTTAAAATATGTGATACAGAAAGAGAAATCATAGAGGCACATTAGTGTCTGAACTGTATTGTGATTTTTCTTGTGTTGTTTACTAAGCACTGTATGGAAAGACTTTGCAGGTTCCATCTGTATTCCTCTTCTTAGGGGTTTTCTGATGTGAATGGAAGAGTCCCTAAAAGTAGGCATGCTGCAATACAAATACAAATGGAACAATTCAATACAAATTGAACAGCAAGTACACCATATCATGCCATACCTGCTCCCCGAGGCTGTGTTTTGCTGCAGATCTCATTTGAAGTTGTTGTTTGTCATAATAAACATTATTAAATGTCTTGTGTTCAGGCTGTCAATATAGAACCTCTTGGTACTAGGCTGAAGAACAAAACACGTGCCTTGCCACAAAGCATGGGGCAGGTAAAGTACAGTACCGGCCTGTTGTGCTTCTACTAAAATAGAATTCTACTTTTTTATGTTAGGGGGGGCAGGGTGGTGGAAGGGGGAAGAAGCTGGAATCCCTGTTAATAAAAGAAAAGGTGGTCTTAGCTCTGGCACCAGTTTTGAGTATCATAAAACTGTCTGCATAGATATCAGGGCCACAGCCATTTTCATGAACTCAGCATACTGGAATTATCCTTCTCTGATGCAACATGTTTGGAAGTTTTATTTAAAAGGTGACCAAGCCCCAGGAGCAGTTTCCAGCAACCAGAGAACAGGGTTTTGGGGCAGAAGACAGTTCAACCGTGGCACCAAGCAGGTAAGAAACACCTCTCTTTCTGTGCTCTTATGGCTTTATGCTGGTCCTTGGACACCCCACAGCACCCAGGCATGTTTGCTGTGTAAAGCCAGACCCCCCCCCAGGCTGCAGCCAAGGCGGAGGAGCAGTTGTGGAGCACAGGTTTTCCGCCTGTGGACGCTTGGTGATGGGACTGCGCCTGAGGACATGACCCTGTGGTACCCTGGGGGGGTGCAGGCCTGGGGAGTTGTGTAACAGGACTCAGGAAGAAGCTCCAGCCACTTTTCTCGGGTTTTTTTGGTTTTTTTTTTGTTTTTTTAAATAACCAAAAAAACCCTCCTTTGCTTGCACAAAGCACTGTCACAGAAGCTGTATTTAAGCAATGACTGCCTTCCATTCTGTTACCACTAATTTGCTTTGGTGTTGTTTTTCTAGCCAGCATAGTTCCATAGATGGGTATCGTAGCTGGAGCAAAATAAGGTGGGGGACATTTTCTTGTGTAGAAAATACCATTTATTGCGGATATGAAAATAGCAACCTTGATTTAGGAGCAGAGATGCAACCCGAGGTGGTACAATACAATTGGTTTGATCATCTGCTGCTCAGCAGTAACTTACAGGAAGTTGGTTTTTGCCTGTTGTAGATTAACAAATTTGATATCTGCTGGGCTTTTGTTTCTTCCTTCCAAACAAACCAATGCCATACATTAGCAAGTACCATAAAATGTTGTATTTGCAAAAGAAAACATTCATATAAATAGGCTTTTTAGTATCAATTGAAGATTGTATTAAAAAAAAGTTACATTAATTCAATACTGATAAAAATAAAACTTAGCTTTGATAGCATATAAAAACACTTCAAACCAAGCATATATAAATAACTTAATTTGTAAACATAGAAAAAAAATATTAAGTATATATAAAAATAAACATCTGATGCATTGTACAATAAGACACTATCCTTCATAGGCACTGGCATCGTTGATCAACAGGAATCCCCCAAGATGTTTTTCCTACAAAAACTGCTTTATCACTAGTGCCATGTCTAAAATAAAAGGGAAGAAAAGCAAAGCACTGAGCAAATCTTCAGTGGGTTGCATGAAGACCTCCCCTACCTCCTCTGGAAATCTGTGGATGCAGCACTGGGGACAGAGCCAATATCCTGTGCTGCTGGATCTGCTCATTTTTCCTAGGGCTTTAATGTACAGCCTTGTTCATGCTTCCTTCTGCGTTTCCACCGAAGCGGGGACGTTGACAGGTTACAAATCTGGAAATCTATCATTCCGCTCAGTTGCAGAAAACTTTGTGCCAGGTTACCCATTCTTCCTTGAGGGGCTATGTAAGATGTGTGATGCTCCAAGTGAGCCATGATGTGACTCAGGCTTTTAGGAAATGGCTGAGCCTCACCAAAAAACAAAAAGGTAATATATTGACCATCCACAGATGAAACAAAGCAAATTTGTAAGTGAAAGGTTTTGTTATCCTACCTGATCTAGTCTGAGGAGGAAGCCTTGGACTGGTATGTATCAAAACTGCTATTTTCCTAAATATAAATTTAAAATAGCTATTGTCTTTTCATTTAAAACTCACTATATTAGTAACAGGAAGTAACATAGAAGCTGAGAGCCAAAATTACATCTGTGCAAAGATATAGTAAAAGTAGATCTTGGCTCTTGAACTCAAAGGGGGGAACGGCAGCTAACTTCACCATACGCTGGGAAAACGCACCTTGTACTGAAAGTAACTCTGTTAAAGTAGCAGGCACTGACTGCAGTAGGGTGGATGCTTGAGTACACATTTCTCACTTGACAAATTCAAAGTGCAAGAGCTGCTTGAACAACATGGGCTTTTTTGAGCTAATGAAAGCATAACATAGCAGCTTTTATTGCTTAGATATATCTAAAGTGATTCTGTACTGTTCTGCTCAGGAATTAAATGAAGTTATTTGGGTATTTGAGGTGGTCATGCTTTTGTTTAAATTTAGGAATACGTGGACCACCTAGGGATTGTGTTGAACAAACATGTAAAGCCTGACAGCAGGAGTGCTGGACTAAGTTCCACAGAAGTCCCATGAGGTAATTGAATGGGAAGAGCCTGTACTTGCTGCAGTGAGACAGCTGGTCACATTAAGAACAAAGAAATGTGGTAAGACTATGACCAGACTCTGTTTTCAGCTCTTAATGCATTTGGGTGAAAGTGTAGAAGGGCTGATGGAAAAAGCCATTATGGAAAAATGTTGGAGCTACTCTTACTTGCAGGATTTAAATTCCAGAAACAAGCTGATTACTGAGTACTACCCTATCCATGACAGTGTGACTGTTTAGAACTGTTTGGTTTGTTTATTTCAAAGCACCTGATTCTGCAGTACAGTATAACTGTGTCCTGAGGTATGGTGGTGTCCACTGATGCTGCATAGTGTAGTGGCAATCTGAAACACCTTACACTGGCCACAAGCAGTCAGCCAAACACAGGAAAAAAAAAAATCTCTCCAGGGTATAGGCTGAGTAGTGAATATTGCACTGCTTTGACTTTCCTCTTCAAGGGGAAGGAGGATAGGCAGCCAGCTAAGATAAACGATTTATATACACAGTCAGGAATTCTGCATTTGGTACTTACCATTAGTGGCTTTGCAGCTCTGCTCAAGAGCTTATAAAAGGGCTCAAGCCATACAGATACTGCTTCCCGCCTAAACTTACTTAAAGAAAGAAATTGATCTCGGAAGCTGCTTGGAAACAGGAATTAAATAATACACTCTAAGGTTCTGGCTATTGTAAAGCAAAGTCTCTTCCTCTGCTCTTTTTAGAGCAGCATACCTTTCTCCTCTTCCCTGGAGGTTTTCCACTGCTGTCTCCAGGAGGACAGGCTTCCCACTAAACTTGCTGTGTTTCTTCTAAGCAGTGTTGGCTAAAACAAATGAGCCTTTTCTCTAGCTGTACTTCCATATAGTCCAGCAGTAGCACAGGCTCCAGAAGTGAGGCTTGGAGGGGGCATTTTCCATGTCCCTTTCCAACACGTGTGTCTGATGGCGTCCCAGCACTAAGCAGCGAGCAGGTGAGCCAGCCGAGCAATCACCAGGGGCTGCCGCTTCGCCATGGAGCTCAGCAGCCTGGCGGGGATGGCCGGGGCACCCAGGTCCACCTGCAGGAATTAGAAGAAAGGCTGCACGGTGGGGTTTGGACCTGCTTTTAAACAGAATACTCCTCCAGTCTGGAATAGCTCTGATGTAACAAGTAGTTTACAGCTGAATGCTGTCATTATTGTGTGGTTTGTATCTTTTCCCTCCCAATGCTCCATAGACTTTCAAAGCTTTGCTATTTGATGTTGCTTCTAGCAGGTATGACCCACATGGCTCTTTAGTCTGAGTTTAGATTAAAGATTATTAGTTTGAGACACAGTGTTACTGAAAATGTATAATGCATACACTAAAGTGCAATTTTAAAATGCATATATACATTTCACCTATGCATTGTAAAATGCATGTGCTAATTAATGATATTTTTAAAAAATGTATCCTTAAGTTTTAAATAGATGTTTTAAATAGAGTTTAAAGGACTAATGTAATTTATCTCTACATAAGCATTCAAATAAACTTTACACATTAAGGCATTCTCTACTTAGTACCACTGTCTCAAAGAGAGCCTACTTCTCAAATGAGTCTAAAAAATGGATGACAATATTTTAATTTTCTTATTCTTAACTGGAATCTTAATCTTGACTTCTCTTTTGCATCTATTAAATGTGAAGAATTAATGACTTTGGTTAGAAAAATGTACCAAATATTTTCAGGTATTTTGAAAATAGTATAACCCAAGGTGGACTTCCTTTGTCCACAGCAAGACAAAAATGCAAACAAGACTCCCCATACTGGCTCACCACATGAGAACACAATATATACTAAAATTGCTAATAAACCTTTCCAGGAGAGTTTGATATCCAGGGAAGCAGCTTTGGATGCTGTAAAAACTTGGGAACACAATCCTAGTAAGAGTCTCTGCATTGCTGGGTAACAGTGTGAAAGAGAGGTGACTTGTGGTCACTTCATGAGGTTCATGGAGCACAGAAGGGTTGTATTTTTTGTTGCTTACCAGCTCTTAAGTGTTCTGCTGTGTAACAGCTTTTTGCATTCACAGTTGGACATACAGCAAAACCGTACCTGTGCCATGTAAATAACTCTGGTGATCTCTCTTCCATTCACTATGTCAGGCTCCAGAATCCAAGCACTTGGCAAAATCTCCCCTCTCACTGCTTCTTTACAAGGGTGAGGCATGGATGCATCATAGACAGACTGAATAGCCAGGACAGACAAGTTCTCCTGCATATGACAAAGTGTAAAGATGACAATTTGAAAAATTTTATGCACATAGCAATATTTTCTTTGTTTGCTATGAGGCGTATTTCTCATATTACTTACTTAAAAGGATAATAATACTTTTCATATGATCTATTAAATATGTTTTTGTCAAAATCCTGTGTGTTTGTAACCAGAATATACTGTGTAACACTTGTGTTAGTGTCTAATGAGCCTTGCTTGGCAATTGTCATTCACAAGAGGGTTTTGCACAAAAGTCACTTGTGTGATACAGGCATTGCTTTCCTTTCTGTTACACTGGAACTTCTGCAAATACGAAGATTGACTTTTCTCTCCTTTATCCTTGATCCAGGATATCAGAACATCTCCTCCTCTGTGCTGCAAAGAGAATGTTCACTTTACCTCTTTGGCTTCTACAGTAATACAGCAGAAATCCCGGGGTTGCTTTAGGTAACATAGGGAGGTGTCAGTCACTAAATATACTGGGGAAAAAAAAAATCCAAGAAAGAGGAATTAGACTTTGACAATTTGAACTTGTCAATATTTTCCCCACCCCCCTTACCTGCAGATAAATATTTTATTTGAATTGACTTGAGCCCTGGGAGCAGAGCTCTAGTTCATATGCTGTAATATATCATTTAAAATGCTTTTTCAAGCCGCTTCAGGTTTATCTTTACTTTCAAATCACTGTCTCTAGCTGCACTTCTCAGCAAGATGTGTTTAATACCATCCTTACTTTGGAAAGGTCTTGCAAAGCTGAAGTTCCCATATTAAATAACGAAATTGTTTATTTACACCTGAAGAGATGAAATAAAATGCCTCTAACTTCCTTCCTGTCTGCCTGCATCATAATGGTGATGGTGATTGCCATGTGTGAGGGTACTCACCCAGGTGAATGTGGCTGGTGACCTTCTTGTGTATCCGAGCTGTATTGATGGAGCTGTCGTACAGGTGCCTTTTGCCAGGATCTCTCACCAGTCCCCACACACAGGGGAGGGGTCTCTCTATCACTCCTGCTCCCAGAAACCCATGCCTTGTTGCTGAAGGGAACACTTTGTAGTACACCTGCACCTCTTTTTCTGTACACTGATATCTGTCAAAGGCAAATGAAAGGCATTTGCCCACAGGAGGGCCATGCACAGAGAGAGGTTCCCATTATACAGACCTGACAGAAACTTACTTCCACCCAGCTGCTGCTTGGCATGAGTAGAGGTTCCTCAGGTTGTGAGAGCATGCTGCCATTACCTTACAAAACAATGACAAATGACACCAGCTGAATTCAAACATCCCAGCTAGCACCCCACACTCTTTTCTGCTCCCCATGGCTGCACTTTTACCCATCCTTTAAAATTGTTCTGTGTGTGTGTATCTGTACTTGACAAATAGGTAACTATCGGTGATGTAGGACAGCTCTTGTCCCACCCATTTTTGCTCCAACTTCCAGAAGGAATAAGTGAAAACTCAGCTTTGACTTACCTCAGTGGTAGCATTCGCCAAGATATGTTTGGATAAATCTTGGTATCCTTTTGTTGAAGAGGAGTTGACGGAAATTGTTAATCCATGAGTGAACCTACAGCTGGTACCACTTGAAGGAAGAAGGGGCTGAATTCTGCTGGCTTCTGCAGGAAATCAAAAATCCATGGGGGGAATAAAAAAAATTTAAGAAGTAACCCCACCACTATTCTTAAATTGTAGGGACTTAAACTCTCCATTGGAGACCCCAATCCATCTGATCCTAATGAAGGAGTGATAACATCCCTTGCCTAGATATTCTGTGTGTTGGTAATTACACTGCAGCTACATCTTGCAGTACTGAAGTTTTAATGGTTATTGCCACATGTAAGAAAATAAAATAACCTAAGGAATAATAGACAGCTTAACTCCTGAGGTTAAAAATAAGAATTTGCATGTACAATTCTATACTCATTGCAGCTTTAGGCCCCCTACCCTGTGCTTCCTTCCTTCAAAATATTATCCTCTTATTATCTCAAAATGCTGTACTTTCATGTTACCACATCAAAAGACCAACTTCAGAGGAAGTAAATCACCATTCACTTTTAAAAGAAATTCTAGGCAAGCTCTGGCTACAGGTTGGTGGCATTTTTCTGAAGTCATGGAATGGTAGTGCCATCCTTGCAATACCTAAATTCAAATTAGATTTTGATTTGCATAAAAGACAAATCTTATTAGGCTAGGGATACAACTCAAAAGAAGCAAATGTATGTTTTACTTACCAAATGTTGAATCCTTATGCAATTGCTCTAATGTATAAAGCTGACTATTTCTAACAGCTGAACGACCTCGTGTATCTCTTGAAAGCAAAGTATTTCCAGAAGAAACCTGATTTAAGAAAGCGCAGAAGTGGAAGCTTTTGTTTGAACCAGGAAAAATAAATTGTGTTACATAGGCAGTGGAATATTACTAGCAAATGTGCCTTACAAGGTTTGAAGCATCTCTTTATCATAAGGTAACACCTTTGCCTTTCCCCTGGTTATGAAATGAAACTGACTTGGGAAATTTGGCTAGCCAAGTGTGAGGAACTAGAATGGGTGGCATACTGCAGAAGTAACTTCAGGAAAGTCCATGTTCACACATGGAAACTCTTAAGCCAATGCATGTATCTTAGAGGGAGGCACATTGAGAATATCAGATTCTATCAGATTTATCACAAGAAAAGGCCTGTTGTTTCTAAAACATTTGACAGATCACTGATAGTAGTAACTATCTGATTTTTTATCTATGAATTACTAAAAAAACAAAAAACAAAAACAAAAACAAAACCCCTGGAAAATAAGTGTCACTGTCCTTTGCAATTACACGGCAAAATGCTCCCTCACCCCATCTCACCCCTCTGTGTACTGCTGATACAAACTTGTCCTGCTTGAGAGCTGTGACAGAACACAAATCATCCAAAAAACAAATCTGTTCCTACATTTCACCATTGTTGTTGAAGCATCAGGAGACATCACGCTCACACAGCAGAGGTTTCTCACCTGCCCTTCCCAGCTGCTGAGGTTACTTGCAGGATATGCAGCAGTATTACTGCTGTTGTAACCAGATGTTGGGCCAGAGGAGAGGCTGAGGCTGGAGTCTGTACATAAAGTGCTTGTACTTGCGAGAGTCTTCAGTCTTGCTTCTTCCTGCAATAGGTATCATAGTATTGCAAACAAAAGAAAACCACCCCAGCCCTGAAAGTTGAAAGATGAGTAATCCAAAAAAGTCCAGTTTCTTTCAAGGAGTGTTGACAAAAACTTGCCATACAGACAGCATTAAATAAGCAGATTTGTTTGAAAGCCTAGGATTATATAAGCCATAGAGTGAATGACCTTGTAAAACTCGGCAGCCTGGAAAGATGCAGCTTCCAGACTATCAAACTAATGCTAGGGTGCTTTTAAGGGGAAGAAGTTTTCTAAAAAGACCTCTTTTCAGTTGCTCTTTGTTTACTCTTCAAGCCCCTGACTCAACTTGGTGGTCAAATACAGTTGTTAAAGGCTGAAGATTTTACTTTATCAACGCAACTACTCAACGCTAGAAGACCAAATAAAAATTACATAAAAAGAAAATGCTGAGAACTTCAAGATTATTTATACTTTCAGTATAATGCTCACTTTCTGTAACTGAGAAAATATTTGTTCCCATATCCGCCTTTTTTCTTGCTCTGCCCTCTCCCGAAGTTTGTCTCTAGCTCGTGCAATTTCAGTTTTGGTTTCCTCCCGTGCCCTCTGATAGTCTCGGAGCAACAGTTCAATGTCTGATGGGTGCTGAGCGCTTCTTCTTTTTGGTTCTTGAACTCTGTAGGAATGGACAAGTAAGAGGAAACACACATAATTGCTTGAAATTGCGTCACCTAACAAAATACCATGAGAAAATCATATTTCAACGTAGAACAGGAGAATCTGCCAGAAAAGTAATTAAAACCTAACACATCAGCCTCCAAAAAGCTTCTCTTTGTTCACTAAAGGCTAAGTAGGCATTAGCCTTGGAAAATGACTCAGATTGCAAGTTCACTTAACCACTGAGATTACTGCAGTGATTGCACAATGTCTAAATCAGGGCTGCACCTGATCTGAGGTTATGGCTTTGGTGTATCACATACAAGTTTATTGTGTTGGGAAAATAACTGTCTCCTGACCACAAAGGAAGCAAAAGTAATTTAGGGAATATAACAGGGAATGAGAAATTGGAATTCTAAATGGTAAAATGTTGCAGAACTTTTTTGATATTTAAATGAAACTGAACTCTGCAGCTTCTAAGTTAGTGAAGGAATGTCCTGGTTCCTGTCAGGAGGAGGGGGCATGGCCAGGACATGGAGGTTATTCTGTACCACCTCCCATCACTGCTGGGGAAGGGGGAAAGGGACTCTTCTGGGCAGAAGGAGCACCTTCCTGTGCGCAGGGGGCACATGGCAGAGGGAGCCATCACATATTGTCTATTGTTGGGGGAGTTTTCCATTTGAACAGTTTCTTTTCTTATACCTTATACCTAAATCACAACAAGGAGTAAGAGGACAGATTGGTCTCTAATCAATCCAGACTGAATACCTGGCTGCGCCCATACATCATACACATATAATAAATTAGGCACTTGTTACAGACTGAAATAAAACCAGACCCAAGATTTTAATGAATGTTTTCTAAAATCAGATATGTGATTTTCCAAAAGGTATTTTCTATCCCAAATGTTAATGCATCCACATTAAGAATTCTGCCACTGAAGTCTCAGATGTCAGTGAGAACCATTAATGTGCTCCCATGGTGAACACTGTTAATGAACATCAGGACTAAAGAGAGGTTTCTAACGCCCTACCTGGTGTTTTCCACCACATCTCTCCTCAGCTGTTGCAGATATTCTCGGCGTCTGCTGGGGAGATCTAGATCCCTCTGACTTGTATCCAGAGTCTGGGACAGACTCAAATGCTTTTGGGGACTGAGACTTCGGCTTCTTTGGTATCTCTGTAGCCTTTTTACTCTTTCCTTCCTCAGAGTTTCAATAACTCTCATGTGTCTGTCAGGGAAACATGATTAGAGTGACAAAATGCACCCTACAAAGTTACTTTTTCTGATTTTCTAAAGCACATATTAGGTAGGTTCATAATGTAAATTTTTATAGGAATCTAATACCATCTAATACCTCTTCATCCACATGCTGAGAGATGATGCAAAAATTCTAAAACTTCGCTGCTTTTCTAACAGCAGGAAATGTACAAGAGGGCTGTGATTACTGCTGGTAATGGCTGAGAGGCAAATTGAGGATGAAGACTAATGTAGCTGTTTCAAAATTTTTTGTTGCAACTGTTTCCTAACTGAGTTCTACAATCACAAGTCCTGATTTTTTAAAAATTAATTTTGTATATTTATGGGGGGGTTAAAATTTATTTTTCTTTATTCTTACAGCAGCATTTATTCACAGAAGCATGAATATTTCCAAAAATAGGATGTACCAATTATTTTTACATTGCAATAAATCAATGAAATATATTCCCACATCACCAGGTACATATGATAACTCTTGTAGCTGGTAGAAATTTTAAGAGTGGGGTGTCACTAGGTTTGAATTACACCAAATCACTTTTCCCTGTTCTCTTGGAGTAACCTCAAAATTTTGTCCTAAATGCATTGCTTAACGGTTTTAAAAATAAGCCTAATACTGTGTCTCTTCACATATACTTCACTCAGTGTGACTAAGTGATTAAGTGCTCATTACTAAACGCTATTTAAGCTGCATGAAGTGTATTAAAAATACTTAAAACAACACTACATGAAGTAATTTACCTTTCATAAAGTTGCTGCTTGACTGGAATTGCCACTGGCTCATCTGCAGCTCCTCTCTGAAGGACCCTCAGCAGAGCATCTGTTTCCCCAATGCCATAATTCAGCTTTGCTTCAGTCAGTTCCACTGTGAGGGGATGCTGATGCAGATCCAGGTGAATGCCAGACATGATCTGGGCACGCTCTCTCTGCAGTCTCTTGATCTCTCTGCTCCTGCTGTTACCAGACTGGTAATTCCCTTCCACTTCTGTTGATCGTGTGCTTCTAGGCTTCTTTTCTGCCTGACTTCTCAAATCGGCCACACTGCCACTCAAGCCGAGGAACAAAGGGGGAGGGCTGCTCTTAACACCACACCAGTTGCTAAATTTATTGTGAATGGGTAAGTCACGGAGGCTGTAGCTCCGAGGCCTGTGTGGCTTTGCAAAGGTAGGATTCTTGCTGAGTGGGATTTCAGTGTCACATTCACTTTCAGTGACGGAATCCGTGCTGTCATCTCGGAAGGAAGTCTGCACATCGCTCACATCAGAGAGTGGGGGAGGGCAGCTGTTCTCATTCTTCCAGAAGAAATCATGAAATTGTAGAGAACATGCTTCTACCACAGGTTCTGAGGACATGCCAGCATTTGTCTTACTTGAACAAGCAGCACCAATTTTTTTATTAAAAAATAAATCAGCATTTGGAGATGAATAGTTATGAATCAAAGCAGTATCAGAACTCCCAGTGTATTTTTCGTGCCCCATTCCAGCTGAAGAACCTCTTCCTCCCCTTGTAACATACGTACAACGAAGTGAACGTGCCACTGAGCCGTGGTCTCTGCCATCACCTGTGATGATTTCACTATGGCCTGACACCTCCAGCATACTGCTGGAGTGATACAGCCGCTCTGCACAAATGGTGGTGTGGGTGTCAACCCTCAGTCTGTGCTCTTGTTCCAAGTCTTTTGAACCATCCTGTCCTAAAAGCTCTTTGGCAGCTTTCTTACCTGAGAAGCTTCCCGATTTCTTTCTTACGCACTTGTGTTCTCTAGAGGAGCTTGATTCACTGTCTGTTTCTGTCTGTGAAAAGCTGTCCACGTGACGGTGCATGCTGGGCTGGGGACCTGCCCTCTGCTTTCTCTGGCTGTGAAGGGGACTTGAAGCAACACTGGCATATCTGAGAGGCTCCTTAACAGGGCAGACAGACTTGCTAAAAGCCGTCTGGCTGCTGGGACTAGCACTAAGGGTAAGAATAGGGGAAGAGGCCCTGTCGACTAGCAGGGTGTTTTTGTACCAAAATTTTCTTTCTGCTGGCATCTCTATTTCATTGACACTTCTTTTATCCTGAATGTAAGATGCTGGAGATTGAGAGGTGCTATTACTAGGGCTGCTAACTACAGTGCATGAAGAACCATCTTGCTCTGCACCGGGCAAAGATGATGCGAGAGGTGAAACTCTGGTACTAGCTAAAGCAACATTCTGCTCTGCATTTAATGATCTTTTTTGAAAATGTAAGATAGGAGCGGAAGTTTTGGATAAGAGAGGCAGATGCAAAAAGGAGTCTTCCAAAATGCTGTCAAGACTGTCATGGAACTCAGAATTGCCCAGGCTTTTCATCCCTGTTTTTTCTTGTGTTCTTTCTTCAGGAGAGAATGTTTCCTCTTTCCTTTTGGGAATCTTTCCTACTGTATCTGCATTGATTTCTTTCCAATCAACATTTACTGCCTGAGCTGCCCTCAATTCATTTTCCATTTTTGATTCCACTTGTTTTACTTCAGGTTTGCTTTGAGGTTCTTCCAATATCTCAGTCTGAGTGCCTACATCTGCTGTAGTCTGAGTGCAGCTATCTGATCTAGCAGCCTTTACAGCACCTTCAGCTCCTTTTTGGTTGATTTTGGCGTTCTGCTCATTATCTATAATACTCTGTTGGGAGAGGTTTCCCAACAGCTGAGAAGTGTTCTGAAGAAGCTGTGACAGATGCATGGACAGGTTCTGCATGCTTGTCCAAGAAGAAGGTTGATGAAATAAATCTCTGTTTGTTGCCTCCTTTTTTGCAGAAACATCTGTATAGCTTCTCTGATGTCTTCGCTGCCTTTTATACCTTCCTGTAGTTGCTGTTTGTGTTCCCTGCTCACATGTAATCCCTGGCGGTTTTTTGGAAGACTTTTCAGACTCAGAAGGATATAATAACACAATTTCATCAACCTGCATTGTAGAGTTACCAGGCTGTGCAGAAGAATTCTCAAATTCAGCAGTGTTATTTTCTGAGTTAGTTTCCAGAGTTTCACTGGATCTGTTGCTGTACTGTTTGGTACTGTCACTCGAGTATGTGGATTGAAAGCCTTGTCTGACGCTGTCCCATTCTTGAAGACCTTCAATGCTACTCAAAGTGCTTGACAAAACTTTGGCTGTAGCATATGAACTTAGATGAGAACAAAAAGGAGAATTTTGAGAATTCAGTCCATTGTCTACACTGGAACATCTCGTAACTTTACGATTTTCCATATTCAAAGGAATTTGATTGCAAGAGACATCACTTGCACTTCCAAAAACATACTGTTTCCAGCCAATCTTGCAGGCTCCATCTTGTTGCCACGGGTGAATGTATGGGTTGATATCACTTGATCTAAAATGCATTGCATCTTTATTATCTTGCAAAAATAAATCCGTTTCTGGCTGGTATCCAGCTTTTTCTCCTTTCCCTTCACTACACTGAGCTACAGAACTACTCTTCGAATGGACATTTGCTTCTGCACCCACAGAACTGCGAGCTGTGGGCTGTAAGCACGATGGAGACTGACTAGTACAGTCTTTTAAAGACTGGCTACTTTGGCTTCTTGCTGCAAAATTTTGTAAGCTTTTGAGATCACAGTTTGCAAGCTTCTTATTTTGAGCCATTTTTTGTTGAAATCTGGGTTTAGATTTAACTTGTAGAAAGTTCTTTGATTCCTGTTTTAAAAATCTTTCAGTTCCATAAAGATCATCTTCAGTTGGTGATGGAGGCTCTACACTCATATTCAAGTCTTGTAGTGATTTAGATGCAGAATATAACAAAGCACCTGCCTTAGATGAAGCTTCCAAAGTATGTTCTGTATCAGAGAAAACTGCAATAGCTGGAGCTGAGACTCTGTGACTTTGTAAATAAGGTCTCTGTTCACTTTGTTTACAGCCCTTTGTACTCCGCGTGGTAGAATATGATCTTTTGCTCCTGAATTGCACCAATTTGGATTCTTGAGGAGTCAAATCATGGTTTTCTGGCAAGAACTTTATGGAGGGTGTTTCACTATTCCTTACAGAAGAATGGAATCTTTCTGATTTCAGGGTTTTATTTTTCATTATAGTGTCTCCCACTGTTGAACATGCATCAGCATCAGAGCTATCAACGCTTGAACATGTATTATTTTTGCAAAGTAAAATCTCCTTTCTACCATCTGTATTTGTTCTGTCTGGCACCTGTTCTATCTGTTTGCCTGCAGGCACATACTGACAATTATCTTGCCAATCTGCAGAATTTCTTTCTAAAGCCAGGACAGTGTGGTATCGTTGCCTGGGATCAGTGCTTCTGTATGTGGGATACGCTGGACTAAATGAATTGCAGGTGTATTCAGGAGCCACTTGAACATCTCTTGGACACAGGTTTTCCGGCATTGTAACTTCTGAGCCTATTAATTCATTTGCAAAATTTGAGGATACGTTAGTTTGCTTTTCAGCAGGTTCTCTAATTAACGTTTTCCTCTGCTCTGTCTTTACTGCAAAATGTTCAGCCTCAGTACTTGAATGCAGCTCTTCCTTATTTCTGTTAAGTGTATTTCTCATTTGTTCCTCCTTAACAAGAATTGCCCTTCTAGTATCCCAAAAAGGTAATGATGGTAGTAAAAGAGAATTATCATTTGATATTTTCTCTGTGTGTTCCTTGCAAGCTTGTTGTGGTGGAACTTTATCCCAGTGATGCTGATCAATTTTTGTATCTCTGTCAGTTTTTCCATTACTTTTGTACACAGGTTCCCCATCTACAGCAGAATTTTCATATGAAGTGCAATCTGTGTCTGACACTGGACAATGCCTGTTTTCTTTTGCAAGAGAAAGTAAAATACTTCCTGAAGCACATATTGGCTCATCAAATACCACAGCTTTATCAGACTGAGTGTCTTGTATTTGCAAAACAGCAAATGGAGACTGTTTCAATACATATGAATGCGAAGTATCATATATGCTAGTTTCACCATGGTGTACATCTGCAGTTAAAGAATATTCTGAAAATGCTGTTAAGGCTGGGTAATTGACATTTGCAAATGATTGAGGAAAATCTTCTTTTACGGAGCACACGGCTGCAGAACTGCAGGACGCTTTCTCAGTCAAACAACTGTCCCCAAGTGAGGCCTCAAGCTGACTAAATACTAGAGATTTTGAGTCCTCAAGTAAACAAGGTGTGTTAAAAGCACTAAGGTTCTTGGAGCTTTGAAATGGAGTGTCTTCTGCCAAATAGGATGGAAGAGACTTAGATTCATTACTGCCAGTCTGTCCTTGGCTCTGCAAAGTGAGTAAGCCTGATTCTGGTACAGTAACATTATTAGTGCTACTGCAGTGTTCTGAGTACACACGAATTTTATCTTCTTTTATGTCACCGTAGTTCTGGAAATAACCTTGAACAATTTTCACCTTTTGCTGTGTTACCACAGCTTTTTCAGGGAGTTTATCCCTGTGAGCATATTTGGCCTCTGCAATTGCAGAATTATTTTCCTCTTCATCTCCTTTTTGAGAAACACCAGGAAAAGTTACAGATACACTTAAATCAATCAATTCACTTTCAAAGTATTTTGTTTCTTCAGGGAGAATAGTATCATTTTTACCTTTGTCTCCATTGCTGTCAATCAAACTATCTGCAGATGATACTGGACTATTCAGAAGACCAGGAAAACGTTCAGAAGTGCCGAAGTTCCTATTGTAATTTAGAAAGTCTTTACTATAATGTGGATTTTCCCTTGGAGACTTGTTCAGGCGTTCTGAAAGGGCTGGATCCTTCTCAGAAAAGGTGCTGCCTTGTTGGTCTACACAGCACTCTTCAGAAGCCTCGTGCCCCTGGTTTTCTGAGGGCTCATGCTGATATCCAGCTACACCAGGAAACTTGGCATTTTCAGTTTTACTGTCTGCTGTAGGGTATCTTGTACTTAAAAATGTCTCCTCATCATGCAGTGATGAACCCCCCGAGTGAGGTACTTTCTGAACTGCATTAATATTCTGAAATATTTTTTGCATGGAGCTTTCTAGTAAAGAGTGCATTTTTCCCACCCCTGTATCTTCCATCACTTCTTTCTCTGAAGAAGAAAGCAGGTTTGAATTATCCAGCAGTAGCGAATCAGGCACAATGGTATTCTTTAGCTCTGGAGCTGTATCTTCTACGGAATTAAGACAGTCTTTTAATAGTTTATTAACCATTAAATCCATACTGTGATCTTCACAGCCATTATTAATATCCTGAATTATATCTTCAGAAGAATCTAATTTTTCCAAGGAAAATGAGCTTCCTTTGGCCCTTTGCTGAAGTACAGCAGTTCCAGGCTCAAGACCCCCTGCACTGCAGGGAGAGAAAGGGCTGTTCTCATGGACAGGTTGTGCAGATATGGCATCACCAGGTGCATTTTTAAATACAAGGGACTCTTCCTGCTGCCTCTCCTGTGTGGTCCTGGTTTGCAGAAGAGCTGCACGCTTACTCTGCATTTTATCTGCAAGATGTTCATCTTGTCCCATTTTGTTGGCAGTAACAGATGTACCAACACTGTTCTCACTCTCAATTAATGTTTCATAGTAAGGCAGAACAGCTCCAGTTCTGAGACTGCTGTTAGATGGTTTTGTACATCCTTTCAGTGCAGCGGGAACATCTTGAACAAGATGGGAATCATCACTTCCGCCAAGATATAAAGGGTGATTTACAGACTGGCGTGGGGAGTCTTGAAGTTCTTGTTTTTTTTCTGCACACTTCAGTGTTGCTGGTGGATTTTGTTGCTTACTGATGTCTTCATTATTTCTAGAAAAGCTGGTAGACACCCACTGGGTTTCTCTTAATATTTCATTTAATCTGCTGTCGTCATGTGTCATTTGGTAGCTGCTTTTGTTTTCAGGGAATAGTTCATCCAGGTTTTGTAAAAAGATCAGTTCTACCTCCTCTGTGTTTTCTACAAACATCAGCTTTTTTTTGTCTGCTTTGGCCATTTCTACCAGCTTCATCAATTGCACTTTTTCTTCCTCAGCTCTGGAGCCTACTTGATCCAAATCACAAATATCAGGTTGTTTTCCAACAATACCTACATTCAAGTTTTCTGAAGTGCCGTGCTCAGGAGATTGCACAGAGCAACTCATATACCTATGTCTGTCAAGACTTGTAAAATTTTGTTCAGTTCTATATTGGTCAATACCAGCATTATCATCAACTGAATATTCATATGCATCAACTACATTTCCTATCTCTGCAGCAGAGTCCACTGAGTCACCATCTTCACCCATTTCAGTAGGGTCACGGTATCTTGAGTCATCTTCTAACAGTATATTCTGTTCTAGTTCTGAAGCCATCAGGTACCTTTCAGGGATCTTAAACTGATTTAAAATGTCTTCTTTCTCATCTCTGTCACAATACAGCTGATGCAGAGCTGGAGACTGTTCATTAAAAAAATTATTTTCATCTGTGCATACGTCTTCTTGCCTCATAATAACCATCTCCTCAGTGTTTGTCATGGTAATTTGTTCTTCACTCCCAGTCACTTCACATTCATTAACCGTGTCTTCCTGTGGCAAACAGTTTGGTACACAATGGTCAATTAAATTGTTAGAATTTATTTGCCCTTCGTTTTCAAGTTTTGCTGAAGTATTTCCTTGCCTCCTTGGGATTAGTACTGTTTCAGCTACATTCTCTGTTTCTCTGCTCATCGGTAAAATCCCCTTGCAAGTATTAAGGAAGCCCAAAGTATTCAGAATAATATCTGTTGTGTGGGAACACACAGCTGAAGGAGTAGTTTTGGGAGCAGTAGAAAGTTCTGCTGAATAAACACTTATTTCTATTTTCTCACTTTTTTCTTTTTGGCAAAAGCTGCTTGTTTCAAGTTGGCTGCCAGAATGCACAAGTGCTTTTGATTCCTGAGTGTGTTCTGCCCCTGTGCCAGCTTCCTGCAGTTCATCTTTGTCCACCTCTTCATGTGTCAGGCACAGATTTGTATTAAACTCACAGTGAACTTCACAAGCTACATTATCAGAATGTTTCTTTGGATTCTGAGACAGACCAATGTCTTTAAAATCCTTTCCGCTCCTGTCTTCAGTTACACTTTGGGCTTGGGCTGCTGGATTGTCAGGTAAACTTCCAGTGTGTCTGGATTTAATTTGCAATGCATTTTTTTCTAAGTTGCTTGAATTATCAATTGATTTTATTATTTCTTCATGCCTGTCTGTCTCTGTATTCTGATAAGGAACCATGGCTTCTTCTGTATCCGTTTTTATGTTTCTGAAAAATTTGGATTCTTTATTTATATATGAACTCTCCCCTTGAGAAATAGCAGCTGATGCATTTGTGTTGCATTCAAATACCTTTCCCAACTCTGAATTTGCATCATGTTCAACATGAAAAATGTCCTCTGGGCAATCACTTTCAAAAAATGCTTCTTTCTTTTTTCTCGATTCAGGTAAAGATTTGTTCTGTGTTTCTGTTTCTGAGAGAAGAGAGGCATCAAATTCCACAGAAATATCAGTCGTCCTGTTTGTAGTGGTTTTGTGCCCTGTTGATTTTGAAGAGCATTTTGTGCAAAGACAGCCAGAATGTACATCAGAACAACTTTCTGCGGCACTGACTTCCACAGTAAGATTAGATGTAGCATCACAGTCTCCTTTCACTATTGTGACATGCTCCAATAGTTTATCATAATTTTCTGTCTCAGATGCACTTTGAAAAAGATTACCTTTTGTTGAAACTTTGTAAAATATGCTTGAATTAGATTCTGGGAGAAAATCATTTGTAGTCTCACAAACAGCAGAAGGAAAGGACTCGGTGCCTTTTCCATTTACATTCAGCAGGAAATAACTTACTTCATTTACCACTAAGTTTTCGTGTTTGGATGAAAATTCTTTCTGAACTACAGCCTGAGAATTCAAGACAATGTGTTCTTTGCTTTCACTGCTTTCTTCTCTTATATTATCAGTGCATGATGTAGAATTTTCTGAAATTTGCTGGGATAAGCAGCTTGCCTGATTGACTGCTAGAGCACATTCACAGGAATAATCCTTTGAAACAGGTTTGTGTTTGAATTCATAATGACTTAGTGAGGACAAGTCTTCACCATTTGATATGTATTCTTCGTGATCTCTGAATGAAGGCACCTCTGGCACAATGTCTGCCAAACTATCTGTGCTTATTTCCATACAGGTTATCTCTTTTTGAGATGTCTTTATTGGTGTTGCAGACTGGTCATAGCTTGCACTGGCAGCAACAACTAAAGGGTGACATCGATAAGTTGTCATACGTGAGGAAAAATCTGTCTCTGCTGTTACTTCTTCTGCAGGCACTTGTTCACGATCTGTTTCTTGCGTTGTTTCCAGATTACTCTCCCCAGACCTGGGGAGTGCTTCTGTCTCAGCTGATTCTGCTCCTTGTCCAGCCAGCGTCTGAAGCCTATGACTGCTCACTGGGGAGCAGTCCTTGTTTGCTGAATCACAGAGAAAGAATCCTTCATCACAACATGTTGGTATTTTTTGTATTGGGAAAAGCTGCCTGCAGTTTCCAAACTGGATGTGTTTCACTGCAGATGCCTGAGTTGAGGTCATATTCTGAGCAAGTCCCCTAGAACACTCAGCAGCAGGTGCACTGACAGATGCACTTCCACCGCCTGAATCTGTCACACTTGATTTTGTCATTGAGTTATTATAGTCATTGTCAAGCTCATCTTTTGAAAAAGCTCGGAAGAAGTCATCTCTTAAATCTGCATCTACACAGCCATTCCTCTGCTCCACAATTTGCACAGGCAACACAGAGATAAAAGGTGTTTTTTTCAGAGTGTGATCTCTTGGCAGCTCTGGATGAGTTGTGGGGAGAGAGTTCTCCTCTTTTTTAGATACCAGCGACAAGCAGTCTGCAGTGGAGGTGCTTTCCAAACAACTGAAGGTGTGTGCACATTCAGTAGCAGACGTGTAAGTAGATAATTCATCCAGCTGTTCTTGTTCAGGAATTGAATGTTCATAATAATCATGCTTTGCTGAAGTAGAAACAAAAGAGGAACTTGGTCCTACTGAGCTAACAAATGGTGACACTACATTTTGAGATTCCAAAGAAGAATTTTCATTACAGTTTGTCCATCCCTTAAGAATCTTATTTAATGATCTGCTCTCAGAAGCTCTGCTTACAGTTGTTGTTTCAGGCAAAGGTACTTCCAATGTGTCAGAGGAAAAAACAGAATTTATTTCATTTACATGATGCGGTGTGTGAGTAATGCTGTGAATCTGCTTAGAGCCAGAGACAAAAGAAACCTCAGCAGCTGACTGCTTTAGATCATCTTTCTTCAGCCAAAGTTCTGGTGTGCTTAAAGAGCACAGATGAGCATCTTGAAATTCCAAATTTTCATGGGAAGAAGATGCTGTAATTCTGGGGGTGCTGATGTCTACCTTTGAGTCACAGGAAGACCAGGCATCATTAGTAAGCAAAGGATTTCCACTTGTGTAACATGATCTTCTCTCAAGAGACCTTTCTTGTTCTACAAAGGAGACTTTTGTCCCCTTCAGCAACTCCTTGCAAGCATTACTGGAAACAGTCTGTGGCTTGGTGTTCAAATAAAAGGAACTGCTCAGCTTCAGATCATCATTCGTCTCTTCTGTATCTCTGTCGCAGCTCTTGGATTCATGGTCTTCCTCAACCTGTATAGCTGGTAATTTAGGAGTTTGTAACTTCCAGAAAATCTCTGCTGGCGCTTCATCGGATGAATCAGATTTGGATTCTTCTACCAGATCTTCCACTGGCATCTCTTCTCCATCACCTAAGCTATCCAGGGAAAAGCTTCTTTCAGCCTTTCCCAGTCTCCTACGAGATGCATATGATGTCACCAAAGATGAAATATGATTCTCAGTTCTGCTTTTATAAAGCTTAGCTGGCTCATGATGGGCCTCTAACTTGTGAAATTGGCTTGTATTTTGCTTTTTGGCTTTATTTTCCTTTTCTGCCAGAGAGTCTTGTGACATTTGACTGTCATCACTCTCAGAATCTTCTGGGTTGGCAAGACATTTATTTCTGTCAAAATCTTCTTGTTTCAGTTTCTCCGGGAAAGTTTTTGCATAAGCACAGGAGAGAGAATCTACAGAATAGGAACTGTCAGTATCAGAAATCTCATTTTCATCATCCTCTTGCCAGTTCCCCAGCACATCTGTGGCTGGCTTGGACACTCCAGCACTTAGCATCTCAGCACTGTGCCATTTTTTTCCAACATAAGAGAGTGGTGCCTGTGAGCTCATCTTAGTGAGATTTCCTACAGATGCCGCTGCCATCAGAAATTCTTTTTGCTCCACTGATGATTTCTCATAACTTGGCAAGGCTGAGTTTGCCTCTCTCCTCCAGCTCTTGACTGTTTGATTGAGATGCACTGATGGTGGGTTTCCGTACACTGACTTCTTCATTTGTTTAGGAAAGTTTTCTGGAGAAGACCTGTGGCCTTTTCCATTGATATCCATTCTAATCTTTTTATTGGATACCTGAGCTCTATTTTGTGCTACGTTGCTACTTGCAGGCTGACTTAAATCTTCTAGCACCTTTGATTTTGTCATTCTTGTCCCTGTAACAGAGGTTTTAGGCTTATCTTTCTCCTTAGAAAGATCAGGAGAGGAGCCTTTAGAGGTCTGGTTTTGAGATCCAGCTTGCCCTGGGCTGTCATCCAACTTTTCAATTTTTTTATATTTTTTATTGATATAAGCCATGATAGCTGAATCATTAGAGTCTTTCTCTGCTCCTTTTTTATTTTCAATTGAAGATGATTTTTGTTTTTCAGTTAGCTGCCTCTGGACTGAAAAGGAGATTCCCTTTTCATCATTAAGGTCATCACTCCCAGAAATGTCTTTACCACTTCTGTTATGGTGTTCTACAGGTGACAACCTCCCTGTTGTACTGCCTTTACAGTATTGATCTATATTTGGTGAGGTAGATAACTTTGAGACAGACTCCCTCTTCAAAAAACAGCTGTGGAAATAAAGAAGAAATAAAGTCCAATCCTTGCTTGAATAATATACTTAACTTTTCCACCACAGTACTGTCTTGCAGTTAAGAATAACAATTTATGAACCAACAATCTTAATGCCTTTCAAAATCCAATTCTAGTAGGGAATAAAAAAACCCTAAATTCTGTCACTAACTATACAATTTAATAGAAATAGCTCAGTGTTATAAGGAATAGCTTCATATTGAATCTCTGTAGGCTCAAGTAGTTGCAAGCATTAATTAAAAATAAAAGATGGTCCTAAGTCACACACTTAGCCAAGTTTAGCTGTTTCCTGCTGTGGAAATAGCTAAGGACCATGCTGTGATAGTGTATCATCCCAGCTCTTTGGCATTGCATAGAGGTGTTTATTCAGCCTGAGAAAGGCTGGCCAGTGTAAAAGTTCAATCAATAATCACAACGAAGATACCAATATTCTGAAGAAGAGTTTGATGCTAATCAAGATAAACTTCCGCAGAAATTAGTATTTACCAACAGTCTGAACAAGACAGTAACAAAAGTTAAGCCAGTTCTAGAAAGCCTTCTCAAAGAGGTAAAAAGTGCAGAAAGGCTTGAGAGAGGATTATAAAAAGTGAGAAAGACCATGTCAAAGAGACAGGTAGCGAATGTACTGTACAAACCCAAAGGAAAAGGACAAACAGCTGCAGCTTGATGTACAACAGTAGGTTCACTGATATTGCAGGTTTGGGGATTTTCAATGCACTGAAAAGCATTCAGGATTACAAGTGGCCACTGAAAATACCTTGAATTTACACTACTTTTGAAAGTGCAGAGGATTTGGCAGATGTTAACTTACCTGGGTACCTGGGGCAGGTACGGGTTACAGAACAAATGCTGCCTGTGCGGCAAGGAACTCGAACTCAGTGACTTCTGTCTCTTTTGCAAGTGGTGATCCAAAGAGGACCGTACAGCAATATTGTCATTTAGGACTTGGGATTGTTTCACACAGTCTCCACTGAGCCAGCAGCTAGCTTCCAGCTGCTCTAGGTTTTGCTTGGCTTCCAATAGCTTCTGCTTCTTGACTATCCTTTCCAGCTGGAACTTGACTTTTTTCCGTCTTATGTTTCTTTCGGCCTTTTTTAAGGAGTACCTTTGCAAGAGCTCCAGCTGCACCAGTCTCTTCTTGTTCTGCTGCAAAAGGGAAAGGCAGGTTTCCAGCCCAGGGGTACTCTGCACCTCAGCCTCTGCACACAGCGTAGGCTCTGTTTGCACAGCAAACTCCCTCTGCTGCTGCTGAAGAGCAGCCAGACGTTTATTCTCATTTATAAGCCACTGCTGGTCTGTAAACAAAACAATGATTGAAAGAAAGTAAAAATCATAGGAAAAACATTATTTGTTACTATCTTGTTTCTTAATTTAATCAGCCTTTAGAGGTCACTTGAGAACAGAATTTCTATGCATATTGAGTGGAGGCTTGACACACTATTTAAAGAAAAATGTACTGTTGCCCTACTTCATTGATAATTAAAAGCCTCTTCATTGGATTAAGGACTCAGGTAGCAACTGCAGGATGCAAGCAGGGGCTTGGCCAATACAGCTAAGGAGACTGGTGGATAAGACCTTGTTTGCAATAAAAAAGCAGAAGAGATGACAATTTCTCAAAGATCACACTCAAGTATCAATGGAATTTTGTTAAAATACAGTGGAAGCATGAAAAGACCTGAGTTCAATTCTGTGCACTTTTTAGACACAGGGTATATATTCACAGTGGAGAAGTATGACTTCATGAACTTTTTTCTGTGAAATATGCTACTACTTCTGCTTTAGTTATTCTGAAGTAATATGTCAAAATTTTGTATGGGAATGAATGTATGTGCACTGGGACCAGAGTTAACGAGGGAAACAGAGGATGAAATTGCACAGAGCTAAATAGAGCCCAGCATTTGCTTCTGTGGTAATGCAGCAAATGGAATTCCATGCACACACTAATGAGAGCCTTTGGCTAACAGATTCCTACATTTTGAATGAAAAAATAAGCACTTATGCAATCTTAAAATGTTACTAACTTCTCATCACTGCATTTGAGTGTTTTACAATTATTCTAAACCAAACATTTCTCTTTGTGCCTTTTGGGGCTCTGGAAGTTTCCCTAACACAATAAATCATTAGTGCAGAGACACTGTAGGTATCACTTGCCTGGTGACTACTGATCTTGTTAAACATACTTCATTAGTGATCCCCACCACAATGAGTCCCCTGTCCTGCTTATGCTGGCAGCTCTGCACAGAGCACATGCACAGAAGTAGGAATTTTGGCTCTATGGTTATGCTTTGGATAAAAGGGAAGCGTTTTTGTTACTTAATTTTCCTTAATAGCATTTTTAGTTTTCACATACCAAGCTTTCTTTCTAAACTTTGTTTCCAGATGTGTTCTCCTTAGCATGTTTTTAGCAAGCAGAATATTTGGCAGACCAGAGTTTCCCTGCAAGAGAGCTGCAAGCCTAAGATGCTAATTAATCTTTGCTCACAAACTTGCCTCTTTCAGGAGCTGAGCCACAAAAGGAACAGAGAAGGTGAAGGACTTTGGTGGGTTGCCAAGTAAAGAATTGCATTTGTCTGGCAAAAACTACCTGCCTAGCTAAGCTTCACATGAACACAGCAAAACCAGCAGAACTAGAGGGAAGCAGAGAACAAGTCTACAGAGCCACAAAATAAAGATGTTTTGGGAAAACTCTCCTGGTTCTCTGTACTATCTACGTATTCTTCTGCTATATCCCATCAAAACAATTTCCTTTTAATCTCTTCATTGTGGCTGGCATAATTAAAAGATAGCTGACTGCGTAAGTTTTGGTCTGAGACACTGCCAAAAATTCACAGTTGTTTTCTTCTTCCAGGATGAAACAGCAGATTTTGCCAGGTGGGAATGATACTTTTGTACAGGCACCCTCTGCTTATCAAGAAACCTAGATCAATTCATTCACTGGAAGACAAAGTAGAGAACACTATAACCACCCAATTTCAAAAACACCTCAAGGTTTAAAATGTTCCCAAATCAGTCTATCAACTCGTTAAGGGGCAGCCTGGCCCCTCCAAGGCACCTTACTGAATATGCCTGCTGGCATGCAAAGTAGCAACTCCAGGGGTCAGGAGCCACGGACACTGAACAATACCTCTCAAAACATGATGTGTTTGGTTTAAGCCACAGTCTTATGTCACAACCCTGTTTTTCCTAGTGAGTGGAATTAATCAAAACCACATGAAAATTATCTACATTGTTACAGGTGACATCACCAATGAGAGAGTGCCTCAACTGACCTGTCGCTCTCTCAGAAGTGCTCAGCTCCTTGGTAGTGCAATTTCCCCTGAAAGCTTTCAGTAGAAGCTACACAGCCACCTCAATTTCAGTCCCCCAGAACAACTCACTGGATGAAGCACAAGTACACCCCAAGAAAAACTTAAAACACAAGAACAGGCTTGGTCTACATTACAGCCACAGATATGAGCAGAGCAAGGCTGTAGGGAGGCAGGATGGGGATCAGCCCGGGAGAGGAGAGGCTCAGTGCCACGGGGGAGTAGCTGGTGCTGTCCCTCCCAGCAGTGACCTGCAGTGCTAATTAAGCAGTGCTGCTGGAGCACTGGGAAGGAGGCCCTACAGCTCTGTTAATCAAAGCTTAGTAACTGCTCTCAAGGGAAAAGCAATTGTAGGAGAAATCCAGTAATTAGCCACAATAGAGGTTTCACTCATAAAATAAAGCATCACTAGGACAAAAAGCGTTTAGAGGATGAAAGTATGCAGTAATGGAAGGGAACTGAAGGAGGGGAAGAGGCAGGTACCCACTTTCTTGGATTTGCTGGTTGATGAGTGCTTGGTCATTTTCTAGCTCCCGCTCTGCTTTGATCTGTCCTCTCAAAATCTGCTGCTTTAAATCTTCAACATAGAGCTGCTGTCGTTGAATTTGTTTTCTGTGGAAAGCTTCCTGGTCTCTCAGTTTCTGTTTATACTCTTCATGCACAGCATCTATTTCTCTGCTGTTAGAAATGCCGACAGTGAATTTAAACCAGAAACAAATACTATTTGTAAAAAAACAAGTCATTTTACTAAAGAAAGACAACATTCAAGGTGCTCTTTTTTTCACTAAGGGTGCATTATGACAAAAACTCGAAGCTGTGTATATACATGTCACAGCAGGCTGCAGCCCTGTGAGTGTCATAAATGCCAGCAAACATAAAAACCCTAATACTGAAGCAGGTAATTCCATTGCCAGAAAGATAATAGCTAAAAGAATTTAAAAAATATTGTCACTTATCATTCTGCTGTAGTCTTCCATAAATGAAATTGCAGAGGGGGTTGTTTATAAGTTATAAAATTTTATAACCACTGTATAAGGTACTTGTCATCTAAGTACTTCAAAGTACTTTACAGAAATGACAAACGTTCTTTGTTTTCAGACCACAAAGCTCCAACCTAGAAATATTTACAGGCATTGTCAGGATTACACGAACAATCTCTGGCAGTACCAAGGAAAGACCTTGATCACCCAGGTCTCTGTTGGATGCAAGAAATGTATCAGCTTACTGCTTCTATATTTGGATCAGAATTGTGATCAGAAAAGTGACTAACCTGTAAAAAACTGCTTTACAATCTCCTCCAAGATGTTTGGTCCCTGACTGTGTGCCAAAATTTTACACACAGAGCAACAATCAAAATAGGATCTATTCTTAACATAATGCATTATAATATTCAAAATACTTTCGACCTCTGAAAGAAATATATATACTACCTCTCCACATGCTATTATCAAGAAATTCTTAACATTGAAGTTGGATTATATCTAAAAGTGATATACGATCTTTGCCTGTTAAACACTATATTATTATGTATAACCTCAGAAAATTAAACCTTTGAGTCTTGAAAAAATATTCTAAGTATATTTTACCAAGAAAGTAAATTATGTATTTATTATACTTCTAAAGCAAACAAAGGCGCCAGAACTCTAAAGAGTCCCTGAAGGTCACAAAAACCTCCAAAAATATAATTTCAAAGGAAATCTTTGGAAATACCATGTAGTTTGTAAAATCACTACTGGTACAACATCATCTGTATGAAGAGAGTATTTGACCTTTGTTACATAGGAATAATTTAACATCTTGATTTAGAACTGTAAGCATCTGTTCAAAGCAACCATTTCTACAGCAAAAACTTGATTCTGTGTGATGGTTTAGCAGACAGAACATATGAAACAATTAAGCAGACAAAGTCTACAAATCTCCTGGAGTACTTTTACATGGAACATGCATTTCACTTTCTTAAGAAGTAGTAGAAAATCTCAGTACATAAAAGCCTTCAGATTTTCAAAAATTTACAATATTACTATGACTCTTGCTCACAAGAGAAAAAAAAATTCTATTTTGTTTTAATTTTTATGCAAATGGAATGCTGAGAATAACTGAAAGAGAACATATTCTACTAAGTTGTCTGGCATGGTGCAAACAGAGCGCAAACTTTGCTGCTGCCATCTGCTCAATGGTTTGTGTCCACTTGTGACCCACACGGACAAATTACAAGAATATACAGGTCCAAGATCTATTTGTCCTTGGCCCGACTACAAAGATGCCAGCACGCTGTGATTTGCAGTTTTTTTCCTCTCAGATAAACTTTTATTGATCCCCATGCAATAGAAGTGGGATGCCTCATTTCTCATTCAGCTGAAGTAGGTTTGGATTGACACTTCACTGCAGCACTGAAACCCTCGTATGGCCATTACGAATCTCCAGCTGCTCAGGTATTTCTAACACCACCAGCCACGGGGGGACAAAACCAGAGGTTAGAGCCAGACTGGTTAACTAAAGAAGAACCACTTTCCAAACAGAGCATTAAATCTGAAGTATCTCAGGAGGAGAAGCTTCCATGGTTTCAATGGTGACTTTGAGGGAGTCTTTCCATAATTGCAGCTTTAGGTTGTCTTCCATATTTTCTAAGGGAAATGTAATGGAGCAGCCATAAAATCTGGAGGTTAAAGTACTGATCAAAGAGAAAACACTTCTGATTTTGGAGCAGTTACATCACCTCTATTTTCACATGCTTGGGCTGCAAAGTCTTCAGGATGAGGACTTCAGGATGACTCTCTGCAGAGTCTGGTGATGAAGTAGTCTTTAACCTGTTCTACTAACAGACATATGAAAGCTCTGATTCCTATGGTGGCATGAAAGTTGAAAAATATAAGTCTAAATTTGTTACTGGTCTCACATGACCTTGGGCAAGTCACTTAGTCTGAGACAGGTGTGAAAGAAGCAAATTACATTCATCCAAGAAAAGTGATGAGGATTCATTAGTATTATCAAACATCAGAAATTCAAGTATCAGAAGAGCTGATTTCTATTAGTTTATCATTCTTAGCATCATTCTGCATGAGACTGAGGAAATGGAGTATCATTGCCAGCAGGTGAAAAGAAGCATGATACTGAAACAGTAGAGAAAGAATTCTTGTTCTGCAACTGCTTACTAAAACCAGATAAAATTCCTCTGATAAAATGTGTCTCATTCTTCCTAACCATGACTTTTAGCTCTCAGCCAATCTTTCAGTAAAATTGACTTATCAGAGTTCAAACTGTTTACAAACTGAAACCCAGAACATTTAAGTAAATGAAACAAATTAATGTTGCATTTCAATCCAAAGACCTAGCAGTGCTTGCAGGGGCGGTTAGATAACATCTGTTCACAGTTGTGAGAGGGTCACAAGCTTGCCCCATACTTTCCAACCTTGCTGAAAGCACACCCCACCCCCCCATTATAAAGGATCAGAGAATAAGCAGTCCAAACAATGCACGTGGCTGTGTGCTGTTTGCTCTCGGCAGCACTAGCATATTCCCTCACATGTGTGCGAATGGCTTTTTGCTGAACTAACATGAAGCTGCGAGAGCCTTTCCAAGAGCCATGTGTGTTTGCACACAGAGCAGAACATGAGGCAGGCCAAACTGATGGTGTTAATCACAGCTCCAAACTATGACTACACCCCAGAAAGGCAGAGCACAGAGGCACAGCCGTGCTTCACTTTAAACCTTGGAAAAACTAACACAGCACAGCAATCACTGCAGTATTATTTCTGTTTTTGTTCAGGTGATGCAGCAAATTGGTACAATTCTCCCTCTGTAAGGCTAAGGTTTCTGTAATAAAATACTGTTACTGAAAGTATATATACAAATTGCACTTCTGCTGTTATTTCAGTGTCTCTTTGCTTCATCTCCTAATTTTTGTAGTACAAAACAAAAACCAGGCAGGTTTGAAGCCAGGTTTGAATACAGAGACTGAACATTAAACACCTTTTTGTGAAGCTGTTTCTGAAAGACAGTTTTCTGAAGTGGAGCAGAAAGATAATGAAAATTCAAGCAGAGCTGCTTACATAATACACAAATGCAAGAGGATGTTTTCCCTCTGGCTGTGAGACACTGACTGTGAGAGCAGAATGACTGTCTGCTTTGGGATACAGATCTGTCTCTCACAGAAACTGCTGAAACCAAGAACATGAAGTCAAAATGCTCTCTGTCTACCTTCAAACATGCTATGTCACGTCAGCACAACCTTTTGCTGGTTTGTGGAAATAACATGGTAAACTAAACTAAAAAATGACATGACAATAGCCCAGAAAGAAAATAACAGATTCACACACACCTCATAGCGGAATCACCTAATAACCGATTCAAAGAACAATCAGTTTGTGTAATATATGCTTGAATGACTAAACTAAAAACAAGTATCAATCCAGTTAACATAATAATTTAGCCTAATTTGGTAATAGGCAGGTGAGATCTCTAATTTTTTCATCTAAACCATCTTAAATCAGACGTACTGTTAAATTTAGACTTGAAACACTGGAATACTATGAGATACAGCAATCAAGCACAGAATGCTGTTGCTCATATTCCTGCTTTTCCACATAAGCCATCTACACTCACTACAGCTCTAGCAGGAAATAATATAACCTCAGGATAAACACAAGAGAAACAGCTTCATTTCTGTAGGTATCAAGATGTATGTGAAGTCTTAGTTTCACAGGACCAGCACAGTCTAGCACACAACCGTGTATAAAAAAAGCAATTCTGCAGAGAATTTCATAAAAGCATGCAGATTTCTAGGTGTGCTGAATGCAGCAAGAAGTGTCAACAGTTACCCCTCCTCCAAGTAAACCTTTAAAAGCTGCAAGTAAAATGACAACAAAAAGACACCAACCTTAAAGATAATCACAAATTACTGAGAAAATGTTCATATTATACCAATTCTGCCGGATTGCTTTTCCATCTCATTTTTCTCTCCAAAGTTTGCTCGATGCACGCTAAATGAGCCATCTGTAAATCCACATTTTTTTTGCCAGCCGGTTTTGTCGTCAGCTCTCTGGGATCCTATTGTGCAATTCTCCTCCCCTCTTCCCCAAACACTTCCACTGCTGATGCAGAGGCTGGCGGCTGCTACAGCATAATGCAGCTTCCAGTAACTATGGCAGCAATAGCTCTGTGCTGAGGCTGAACACCTGCTGCAACATAATCTTAAGGCTCAAAAAGAGAAACTCCAGTGAAAAGAATCACTTCTGGTAAAAGCTGAAATTTGCCAGTTTTCTCAAAGAAAACATCAGTCAAGTTAGCATCCCCATCTTTTCTGACTGCCTAGTGTTCAAGTCCCATCTATCTTTTACAAATTATTTTTTCCCAAGGGAAAAAGAGTCAAAAATAAAGCAGAAGAAAAGATGCTGGGAAGGCATTTTGCGCCCTTGCAAACCCCACGCTGAGAGCAGTCACAGGTTAGAGTTACAAGCCTATCCACTAATGCATATCTACACAACTCCCCCCACCTTCTCCAGCTCTGTCCTCCCCCTCTTCCCGCGTCCAATCCAGGGTCCTTCCTGCAGGGCCTCAGAGCATCACACAGCAGCAGGCACCACGCAGCTGCACAGCATCCTACAGCTGCTTCTGCCCAGCACTCACCCAAACCTCGCCCTTCTCTTCCCTGAAGCAAAGGGAAGAGCAATGAAAGAGATAAAAAAATGTTGTACCATCACCTCCTTCAGCCTCCTGAAGGAATGCCACTCACAGAACTCAAAGCAAAAGTCAGGGAGTGGTGGGCAGGAGATGGGAGCCAGAAATCAGTCAAAATGGCCAGCAGAGGCAGGAACCTTTGGAAATGTACACACAGAGTAATCCCCTTCACAGAACTTTCCACCAAGTGAAGTATCATTCAGGTTTCTGATTACCACACCTGTGCTTTTTTATGTGTGTGGTTTTTTAGCCTTTCTAGGCAAAATCTCTTTTTCTTTGCCTGGGTCCCCCAAAAAACCAGTAAGGCAATGACTAATTTAAGGCACCCGTTTAAATACATCTCTAAACCAGACTTCTTTTTGGCAGAGTCACAAGCACAAGACAGCCATGCTTTCCAATAAAGGCCAATGCTGCCTTGTTAAATTCCAGTTCAGCTAACATGGGTTTTCCCTTCACAATGTAATTTATGTAGAGAATTAGTCACCCTGCTAGCCCACTATACACGATTCTGCCGTAAGTTGTAGAGTTGCTGTAATTGACACAGTGCATTTCTCTGTGCAACAGAATATTTGAGGGATCTTTTAAGAGACACAAAAGTTTTCTTTAACCCTTTTTTTTGCTTGTTTGGTTTAGGTAGAGCACTTCGAAATTCTCAAATGAAAGCTGTTAGTGAGAACTCAGAGTTTGTTACAGATATTAGTTGGAAAAGTTAACTATACCACATTAGAATAATAAATAATATGTTGTGTTATACTGTATCAGATTTCTTCCCCACAGTTCAACAATGTTGGTATTTTCAAGGAAAATGAGTTTAAACATGTTCCAAGCAGCTAAAATTAATTCAGTCTACTGCTATTCCACTGAACTCTAATGGAAAAACTCTTGTGGATGTTTTCTTTTTTTTCCAAAGCAGCAAGACAATAAAATCAGAGTTTTCATTTATATGCAGTATGGTATTAAGGCAACGGCAGGAGCAAGACCTTTATTATCGACTTATTTGTGGTGATGCTCTACTATGATGACTGATGCCATTCTCAAGCCTTCTGTGTGTTTGCTGGCTGACAGCAAACACCAGAAATTTGAAGTGCAGGGGCTCTTCTGAGTAGGGAGCATGAGCAAGCAACCAAGTAAGGACACAATGACTCAAAACCCTTTTCAAGGAAATGCCTAAAGTTTTAATATTTGAGTGTAATGATAGAAAATTCTTTCCCCTCCCACTTCTCAAAATATTTTAATGTACAATTAAAAGTTGAACTCGTAATTTGAGCCATGAAAGGCAGATGAGAAAAATGTCATCATACTGATACCATGGGAGATAAGACTCATATAATTAATAATCATTACTGTAATATATATGATGATATTATCTGAAATAAAAAATCCAGAAGAAAGCAAAATACCATCATTTTCTGATGAAAAATGTACTTCAGCCCATGGAAACTCAAAAATTTCTGAATTATTTCTGTTTGCAGCTCCAGAGCTTCTTTGCATGAATGAACCACGTTCTACACTAGCAATTATTTCTTTTTTACTCTTCCCTAATGCAATTTTATTCTCACCATAAAAGAGGCCAATTTGTCAAAGCAATTTTCAAAATACTAGTGAGTATTCCCAGTACCTACTGTTAGCACAAAATCTAATACATTTAGGTTTCTTATATGCTGGAATGTGGTGGCAACTTCAGAGTAAGCCTCACTGTAGTTATGGCTTTTAAATGCAGGCTACACATGCAACAAAGATGCAAACCATTTGCACAAGATCTCATGTGAAGCAAGTACATGGTTGTAGAGCCTTGCCTGTAACTCAGCTGCATGTACAGATTCTTGTTCCAATATAATACAATGGTTTGAATTAAAGCTTAAAGCCTAGTTTCCATCTCTTCTGGAGCGAACCAGTGTAGCACAGGAGAAAGGCGAAGCTAAAAGTGTCAAAACTTTCAGCATGATTTAGACACATTAATATCCTTACCTTAGCTCAAGAGAACATTTGTTTTCTTCACAGTTTCTACATTTTTGACTGCAAAAATAAAAATAGGAAACCATAAATATTTGGGAAAAAAGGTAAGAAAACTTCACTGAAGCCTATTATACACAGAGATGTTATTGCAATTTTCAGTAGAGGAAGACTCCAAGATGCAGATTGCTAGCAGCTGGGACAGCACCAAGAACTTTCAAGTGAGAGGGGGACAGAGAACAAGACACACACACATGGAGCTTTCCCTGTTCTTATATTTTGGTCTAAGCATCTCTTTCTGACAGAGACAAGACCCTGCATTAAGGTGGACTTTTTACTGGTGATCAAATAAACACTCCCTGTAGTCCATTCAGTCCTGTATTACGGGTTGCAAAGCACCTCACACACACTTTTTAGTACCTGATGTTGACTTTTCTTCATGAGAGACCATACATATAATTTTATTCTTATAATATAAATCTTAGGTGAAATGTCTCAACCTTAACCCCCTCCGTGAGGAAAACTACCTGTCTGTACAGAAATACAGGCTCACAGATTACTGCTAAGGAAGGCAGAGTGGATCAATTCAGTTTACCTATGCCAAAAGACTATTCAAAAAGGACAAAAGGACCACTGGATTATGTAAGATGAAAACCAATTATTATTAGATACAGTTTATAGCTCATTCCTGCAAGAGATGGACATTGATAAAACACAAGCAAATGCAAAACGATAACGTTTTTAATTTTTACTGAAGTAACCATCTGAAACCCTCTAGGTATGCATCAGGGTAACTTCAAGCAATTTAATATGTTTGTAATATCCTGTTCAAGTGATTAAAAAAATTGATCAAAACAAACAAATATTCTAGCTGAACATGGTCAGGAAAAAAAATCAATCAGAAATGTTTGCAGTTTTGTCAGGGTACAAAGAGGAAATCTAAGTGCAAATTTGTGATAAACTGTTCATAATGCTTCTGGATTTCTTCAGGTTTTTCTCGGATCACCAAAAAACTTCTGTGACAAGAGCTCCACAACCAATGTTTTTACCAACATTAAGAGCACCTTGGTGTATACATCTGAAGGTCGACAAACCCTTGTTTTTAAAATTCTTTGTAATTTTTCCTAAGAAAATAACAGCAATGATGTGTAAAATGTTCCTCAGTAAAGAAACAAAATGAAATTTTATATTGACAGGTATCACTGCAGCAAATGAAAAGCAAATGCAGAGATTAGATACATTAAAGAACATATAAAACCACACTATCCAAGGTGGAAAGCAAGCCACTTCACTAGAAGCATGAAGAATATTCAAAACAGAGATAATATTTTATCCACATAAAAATGAGATACTTCCTCTAGAAAGAGATAAAATATTCCAGTATGTTACCACACCAAAACCACTCTAGATAGAAGCAGAATCATCAACAGATATGAATGAGAAGATGACTCTTTCTTGCCTTTAACAGGTTAATTGAATGTGCCAGGCTGAGAGGAATTAAAAAATAAAAAGAACCCAATTACATTTAATTCTGTAATATTCTATTTTCAATGTTATGAGCTGAAACACAGTACATATCTCAATTAATTTTCCTGATACATATTAATCACTGTCTTCATCACCCTAATCCTTTGCATTTCAGAAAGCCTCTGCCATAAAAGCATACACTAAACTGAGTATGAGCAGCTCTTCAACACTTTGAAAGCAGCATATGCCTTATTTACTGTTCAGTTAAAAAAAAACAAACAGGGAATCACACTGGCTTTCTAAGATGAAGGGCTCAATTAGGACTTGAACTAAAAGGGAATTTATGAACAAACCTTCTGATTTCCAGAACAAATTAGCAGAGAAAGTCAATTGATAATAATTGCCTCGGCTAAATCATATCCTGAAAAGTCCATTCTGTGTAGAAGTAATAATATTGTAAAAATTATAGATTAGCTGTAAATCAGAACAGCTGTAATGCAGATATCCAAGTGAACTGAATTAAGGCTGTCTGACAGTCTCATCCGAGGCATTTTCTTAATTGAGCATCAATAAATAATTTTTCAGGTTTATTGTTTGTATATCTTAATGCTCTATATTAGTCAGCTGGCCAATGTATTTTCTCTGACATTTTTATTTGCCCACTTAAAAACATGATGGGACTTACTCTGTGTACAGCTCACTTTTGTCTGAACCAAGTGCCTTATTTCAGACATCATCCCACAAGAGAAATTCTTTATTTAGCTGCTTTTTTCTTAGCTTTAAACTTACTTGTAAAGAGAAGAAAGGATGTAGTGTGGAGAATTGGTGCAACTTCCATCCAAATTGAGCCAGTCCAAAGCTCCACAACTCAGAGTGGGTGGGGTTTCATTAATCTACAGAAAGCATACAACATAAGACAGGAATTTTAAAAAATCACAGCGACCCAGGAACTTCCAAGTCATCATTAGTATCGTCATCATTAACTACTCTGTGCAAGGCTGCATAATACCTCCCATGTGAGTTTATAATCTTACTTATAGCTCTGCTTAGTCTTTGATAATTAGCAAAATTGCTAAGTATTTGTTACTCTACTTCTCTTTTTGCAGCTCTATTTTAATGTTCTGCATGTTTCATTAATCAAGAAATTAAGAATGAAAATAAACAGAAGTTAAGCCCCTTATCTTGAAGTGAGTACAAAAGGACAGAAGAGCGGAAAGTATAAAATGTTACTAAATGAAAATCCATTTTAAAAGGCAGACTCTTGCCAATACCACTTGATAACATGGTTAACTCTTAAATGAGAAAATTTATCTTTTTTAAACTTAAGTTTTCTAGTTATATTTGTCAGTTATTTTAAGAATTATCTCACTGCTTAAACATTATTGAACTAGCTAAATAAATAGCATCTTACAGTAGCTTAACACACAAAGAAATATTTTATCTATTTTTGATGTATATAACAATTAACTGCTTTCAGAGTCAACAATACCTAAGTACTTAACCCCATGATTTTTCCATTTCTTCTAGTAGACTTCACTCAAGACAGGGAATTGACAGAGAAAGAAGATAACTCAGAAAATTATCAAATGTGGAAAGACTCTTAACTGGTCTTTTCACTGCAGCATTCTGCCTTTTTGTTTCAATCCTGCTGTAGCCATGAGTAGAAATAGGAAACACTAAATTCTTCAAGGGATCTGCATCATCTTTTGCTAAGCCCATCTGAAAGAAGTGCCAGTGTCCTCCCACAAAAGGTTTAGTGTCATTAGAGACCATCAGATGGAGGAAATGAAGCAAGGGAATGTAATGATGAAATGAAATATTATCTTTATCAGGTTGGATTTTAAAAAGAAAAAAAATGGGGAAAAAAGAGAAAAATTAGGAGAGAAAAACAGTTTTAGAACTTACTGATCTTCTTAGTCTTAAGATAGCAGCTTCTGCTGGGTGATTGAACCTAAATTTATGAGATTTGCCAAGGACAACAAGAGCCCCTGTGAAAACAAAATAATAAAATATTCACAGAGCTATAATTCATCAAACTACTATAGAATAGTATGTTAAAGAAAACTAAATTCTGACCAGCTTTCTGAACATCACAGAACAGAGAACAATTTTTAAAATTTGCCACTATGGGATGGCAGAATTATCAATCTGTAATGACAGCATCCAAGCAAACCAACCTTGCAGATCTCTGCAGACTAAACATAGCTGTAAATTCCTTGCTCCTATTAAAGGCCAGTGTGGCTTCATGCCAAAACCACAACCAACCCACTGCTGAAAACTTGTTTTTACGCTATATTTTTAAGAGTCTAGATCACTGCAGGTTCCCAGAAGCATGGAAGCCTGATCCATTTAATCTGAACTCATTCATCACAGCCTATGACTTGGTGGCTATCAGCTTCCACCTAAAAACACTGTGAAAAGCTCAAGGTCGTTTCAACCACATTATATAATTGCCAGAAAACCCTTTCTGTGCCCAGCTGGCTTAGAACCAGCCTGCACTACTTTCCACAATAGTCTCTGACTACACATCTTCCCTTTCCAGAAACCTACAGACTCCCGTTGCCAAAAAGAGCTGGAATACTTTCACCAATGTTTAAATTTCACTTCTGTGGGGCACTCAATTTATTTATCCCAGCTCTAGCCATGGATCAAACTCTGTGGAGCTGGCAGCAGACTGAGAGATATCTTTCTTAGATCCGCTCGAGTTCCATAAATTCTTGGCCTAAACTGCAGTGATAAGGTGATTATAATGCAGCATTCACAGCAAAAACAAGCCTTACCTTGTGACAGACGACAGGACCCGGACACTTCACAGCCATTCACCGAGCAGTGTGCGCCTGGAACCGCCCGCAGGGTCACGATCCCACAGTGGTTGTCTATCAGACAGTGATTCCTCTCAATCCACTGCCCCTGCAAAACTGCAACGCAGAGATTTGTCTCACCTGTTGAAGGGGTTGGGTTTGCACTGCTTTCCTCAGAACGGAGTACCACACACTGTTTGACACTGTGCGTACTTCATACCCCAGGGAACTAAATCATGTGCAAAACAAGGAGATTAAATCCTGCTAGTCTGTTAATAACAGACAAAACTCACTATTGAAAATAGTGAGATTGTTTCTTTATTTCTGGTACTGGAAAACTACATATCACTTCCTGATTTGTGAGCTGATGTGCAAATTCTTCTATTATGTTGAATTTTCTTAATGCCATTATGGCATTTATTGCCTATAATTCACTAATCTACTGGCAGAAAATAATCAAACATAACCAAGCTTAGCAGAACTTAACAAAAACTGAGATTCCACAAATTTTCCAATTTCAGTATAAAGTTTCAGTTCTGTATCATAGTATCTAGCTCCTGAGATTGACTGCTAAAATTAAAAGCAGAAATTAAATTAAATATGACATACTCTGAAAAACTTGGATTTTATATCTAAAATACTCTGGACAAGTAGAGTTGGAAAGCATTTTCAATGTCTCATGATCACTTGTGCCACTTGTTTAGGATAGAACATCTAAGAATTTGGATGTAAGATGAAGATATTTTTAAACTCTAGCATAGCATTTCACGAGTGGGAAGAAAATTCTGAAGAGATCTCAATTAGGTCAAATACTCTGACTTTTTGGCCTCTTAAACAAAAAATAATCCTATATTTTAGCAAACATTAATAATTAGTCTCTTCTACTTACCTTCCTCAATAAAGAAAGCTGACAAATAGAAACACTGCCTAGACATTACATATGACAAATGTAAACCTGTTGGTTTGACCTGACCACATCACAAAATTAGTTGTAATATCATTCTCTTACCAATATCTTGATCTTGGTCTGAATCACTTCTTCCAATTTTGGTTGTTCCTTCCTAAAACAAGAAAAGAACCAATTTAAAAGTTGGTTAGAAAAAGTAGATAATATATACTAATAAAAAAAGCTTTGGTACATCATTTTAGCAAACATTTTAAATAAATTGCCTCTGAATGAGTGGATTGCTTGAAGCAAATGCTATGTACTTCGAAATATTTCAGCCCACTGTCCCCCATAGTGTTACAATTCCTCTTCATCCTGCAGCTATGTCAGCTTCTATGACTACAGCAGATAAAGTAACTCTCAGCAGATGACTTTTGGACTCTGCTCGAGACCAATATTTTGAACACGAACACGCAATCCTGATGCTTTGAACTTTTACAGCAAGAGTTGGTGTTTGCAGAAATGAGATAATTCTTTTAATAAATATCCATTCAGAAAGAAAGAAGCTGCAAAATGATTATTCAATTAACCAGGCTTTTCAAATTTAAAGTAACTGAATTCCTAATTTGTAAGGGTGCTTTGTCATAGATTATGAACTCTTCAATCTAACTACTAAGGAAGAACCATTTTCTGAAATTTAAGTGACATTTATGAAAAGTCTTCCTGGTGCTTATGGTATATGGGCAAGTTCCCAAACTTGAAGATTCAGTAACTTCAAAGAAAAGAACTGCCTAGGAACAAAAGTCTTCAGACCAAGAAGACTCAAACCATATAACGGGTCAGTGATGGAAGTGAGACAGTATTTTTATGGTTGCCTGCAAATATCAACAAAAAAGAGTAATTTAAACAATACCATGAGAAAAAAAAATTGGCAAATAAAGGCAATTAATTTATCATCTGTCTGTTACTTTCCATTACCAGTTCTATGCTTTTTCTTAGCAAAACAAAGCAAGATAATTTCCCAGTTCTAAAGAGACACTATAATTGATTATGGTAAAGCGATTCGTAAATGCACTTGAAAATTACTTTAGGGACAAGTCTTTCAGTTATATTAAAATTAATTATGGACAGTAAACAATGTGATTTTGTATTCAAATTAGAACAAATTGAATACGCTCTCTGCTCCAAGCACATTGTAAAATAGATTTAAAGATGCAGCAAGAAGTAGCAATCAGAAGCCTGAAGACTGGGAAAACAGAAGCTGTGCACTACTTCAGGATGACCCAGTTATGGGTAATTATGGATAAATCATAGTGGGTTTGTGCACTGGACGGAAAGGGAATGGTTATCTTAAAGCTGCTCACAGACCTCAGCTATCTGAACCAACTAACAAATCCCTGCTGAGACTCCATTTCTGGAGAGGCTGAAAGCTGGATTGTGCCTCTGCTTTGGAGTAATTACCAAGACACATGGCAGTTTAACATCCAGCAGACTCAGCTGCAAAATATCCACCTGGGCTGGCCACAACTTCAAGAAAACTTACAGTCCACGTGGCCTTTGACTTGAATCACTCAATCAAGTGAGTTAGCAGCACGTATTTTGTACAAAGAGAAGTAAACCAACTCCTAAAAGATGTCTTTATCAATTATCTTCTTCACTAAGCAGAGAAATAGTTACTGTAATTCCAAAAGAAACCTTTTTCAAGTTCCTGAACTAACTCTCTGGTAATTCAATTTAACTCAGAAAAGAGTATTACAGCACTATTGGCTCAGGAAATCACAACAGTATTCCAGTCGGTGATTCTGAGTAAATTAAATCTAACTAAAAATTGCAGGTGAGACCAAGGGTACACATACAATGCAAGCAAACTAACTCAACTTGAAAAAACAAAACAAAAATAACCATAACCCAGGACCACGTTGATTTCATTTTAAAAATGCTATTATTAAGCAAATAATTTTAATATTTATATTATTTTCTAATTTAATATTTAGCATTACACCTGAAAAAGTGAAAGATGTTTCAGATGGAATGATTGCACGATCTGACCTTATAGCACATCACAGCACATCTTCACTTCTGTTGAGGTATTTTTACACTGTTATCTCTTCCGGCTGTGTCTCATGACTAAGGGTAGAATTTCCCAGATAAATTACAGAACCATGAAGAGCAAGACTGCTTTGCCCCTTCGCTTTCGGGAGTACTACAGCTTTCAAAAAAAGTTATGAAGTGCACCTTTTATTAAAAGAATAGACAAATTTCATGGTTTTAAGCTAAGCAAAACAGGTCAGTTAAATCATAGGAAAACATACATCTTTATTAATGAAAGCCAGAAAATTAGGTGCAGGCACAACATTGATTAGTGCAAGTAATACTATGAAATATCAGGGGAGTAAAAGAGTAACACAGTATTTATTCTGCATGATCTGAAGACTGCTGCTGTGACCTCTCTCCAGTAGTACAAAGTAAAGTGCTGTTACATGTTGAAGCCCTAATTGGTGAAGAACCACTAATGTTTACCTTCTTGCTGTTCAGGTGAAGGGAACAGACACCAGAGACTAAGAGATGTAAAGCACAAAGAAAAGAAAAGGCAGCATCTAGAAGCAAAGAAAGAAGGGACAAATATGTTAGTGTGACAGAGTCATGAATGACTTCAGAAGGCGAAGTCAAACCAGGTTATGCCATTAAAATGAGTATGTTTAAATTAGGTGTTGTCAAAATTAGTATGGGAAAGTATTTGCTCTTTCCAAAATGGCACATAATAGAGAAACATTTAAGTAGTAGCAGTTGCTTCTAATAAATATTTAATGTTAATATAGGGTTGAGTAGTTGAAGTTGCATGTTGATCAGCGCTGGACAAAAATACTTGGTCCCTAATTATTACCTGGTAAAATTTCCCTGTGCTGGCATGAGAAAAATTAGTTAAGTTTCTATTTCAACATGATAAAAGAACAGCCTGATTTCTCTTCTAAATATTTGTTGTCATTTTTAAGAGGAATAAAAAAGTCCTGTGTCCCTAAACTATATAAATTACCACAAAATCTAGATAAAGATTTTCTATCAGTAGACAGATAGAGGATTTTCAACTGTATTTAATATATATTTTTGCAATGAGTGCACCTCTGTAGAGATGCCCATCCAACACTCTTTTCACATTAAGCAGCTTCAATATTTCAGTAATTTCCATTCATTTAAACAACATTAAAAATGTTAAAGTCTGGCTTAACACTGACTTATTAAAAAAACAAAAACTGACCCAGCTATGCACATCATATGCCATAATATGCAGCAACATACATACAATGTTATGAAAGCTTCTTGGTGAAAACTTTGCCTTAAATCAGCAGCCACACAACAAAAAGGGTCTCTATAAGGCCAGGATTTCTACTCAAGCAGGATCACAGCTAATTAGCCTTCATGCTACATACCTGGTATCTACTTGGCAGATCTGGTAGGGTTAAAAGCAATATATAGAAGTCAATGCCAAAGTGAGATTTTGTTTGTTAAAGCTTACTTTTATCTACACATATACAAATATTCCAGTCTCAAGTATACAAATGCATAATAAAATTTGGAACAGTATGTCTGGTGTACTTTAAGCACCATCCTTTATGTTTCTATACATGCACACATAACTGTCCTCATGCTCCGTGGACAAACTACTAATGCCTAATTTGATTATTATGCTTTGCTTGTAATACAATATCAAATAGTTTGTACACATATTCATAAGAGATCAACTTATATGCATATATGAATTCTTCTCCTTCTCCATTTCCATGTATTTTCTGCTTTTTCCTCCTCCATTATATATCTTGTGATCTGTGACCTTCATTTAGCTGCTGTTGTAACGTCACCCTAACCCCCCTTCATTTCCAAAGAAAACAAATATTTTCAAATTAAAGGGCACAATAAGACAAGTGATCGCATCTCACCCTGAGATGATACAGCACCACTCCTGTGCTGAGGATATCATCATCCATGGCCATTAGATGAGGTAAATTAGAATCTATTGTTACTCCAGCTTTTTCTTTGTTGATGTCCACACTGTATTCTTCCATGATGGCTTTCCTGTCTGTCCACTTACTTGTCCAGTCTTTGGTCAATTGCTCAATCTTAAAGAACAGGAGAGAGAATTGTTTCACTTACTAAGCAGGCTAATTTTTTCTTTTTGATCAAGTTAACAAGTTATTTTGCCTTTGGGCAAAACTTAATGTCTGCAAAACCTTTCCAGGTTACCAGTGATCAAATATTCTCAGCAATTTTGGTAAGTGTACGATAATTTCATTTGAATAAATTGGAGTTTATGTTAGAAGGGACAGACTCTGCATAATGAATTACTGTGATAATTGAGACAGCGTTCAAACAAGGCGTAGATTGTGCACACTTAGTGACACACACTGGACTGTTTCTCATTAAGGACATGACACTTTTGTCACAAATTGGTAGAGCACACTCAACATGCATTAAAGATGTCACTTTCCTGCATCTGCAGAGCAAAAAGGAAAGGATTAAGACAAAAAAGTTTTCACTGCAGTTTCACAACTATAGCAGTGCTATTCCTCTGGCCTAGTGGAACAGGAGAGAGTTACAGCATCAAGTGACATACACACCTTCATTTCATTCTGAAGGACCAGCTCGGTCAGATTTCCATCCCTGTCATCACTCCAAGAGGGACTGGAATTCCTCTGTACAAACAACAGCCACCAAGATCTACATGTTAGTTTTCTTATTCACAACTGGCAGGCACATTCTTTCACTCTCCAGCATTTCAAGAGGATGAAGTCAAGAGAAGGAAAGACAAAATACACATGCTGCCTTCTAGCATATAGCTTACATCTAGATATTGGATGCATTTTTTGGGGGTAAAGAACTGGTAAAAAAGCAAATAACAGAGAGATACTTCTGTGTAAGTAAATCCTGGAGTGTAGTTCCTGTCTCTCCCAGCCAAACATTCTCTCCATGGCTTGGAAAACCAAGACACTGTTTTTATTATTCCAACAGAGAAAAACACCAGGGATGTCAGCTGTCTTGTGAGGGCTCACAGATGTTCACATCTGTTTTGGGGGGGAAGGAGTGTGCAGGCAGTGTGAAACCTCCAACATACTTTTGAGGTCACAAGTCTGGCAGGAAAATTACATCAATTACTGTCTTGGAGCTTCCATACCCTTAAAAATAAAATATTTCGATTTATTGGTATTTCTGGACAGGTAAACCATCCAACTCCATGAAAGACAGGCAAGTAAATCCTTTTGAATCATTACATGACCACTTATACTTCAGGTTCATAAATATAGTGACAGAAAGAGGAGAAATGACAGAAAAGCAGTTAACCTTATAATAACTGCATAATCACCCAGAGAACAGTTTAATGTCTCTCCAGTTACAATAAACATGGCAAGACAGACAGATGAGATGAAAGTAAGCTACCTAAAGTAGCTTAAAAAGCTCCAGCAGGGAAATGTTGCTACATACCAGTTCAAAGCTCATCAGCATAGTTTTCAACCTATCGATTTCTTCTCTCAGTTCTCTGATCAGTTTCACATTTGCATCCTGAAACATTGAGACATAGACCATTGGAAAAATCAGCGTTAAAACAATTCTAGCTAAAGCAATGAACGTGGAGCTATTCCAAGAGGCAGGAAGAGAGGAGAATAGGCAAACTCACAGCAGTGCTCCTTGCTTCACTCTGCCAGGCCCCTGGGATGTACTGCCTAGGGACAGTTGCTTCCCATCTTCCACAGATTCTCTTTTCCCGTAAACTTTGTTCCATCCCTCTTCTGAACACACACCTACCATAGCATTTGTTCCCATCACAGCTAGCTGGATACAACACTACTTTTAAGGATTTACTTCCAAAATAGTTACATCAGAAAGATGCTGTTATTTAATGCTACTATACAAAATCCGACCAGAGGAGCCTAAGTCAGAATTTCATCAAGGATGGTATTAAAAGCTCTTACACCTGATTCATAAAGAATTTCCTGCCTGCTTGGACAGAGGCATTTGTCTCACTTTCAGGGTAAGCATCTCTGCACTGGCAGTTTCTAGAAAACAGCTTTTACAGACAGTTCAGGGAAACTCTTGAGTCAAGAATCAGCTTCCTCTGGGCTGTCAGGTCAATTTGCAGTGAGGGGAAGAAGAATGAAGGGCTGGGGTTAAGGGTCTTGCAGTGGCTGTGCAAGACAGTGATGAGAACACAAGCTGAGAGGCTGAGAGGCTGTATGTGACAAGAGACTGACGCAGGAGTGTTTATGTGACTTTAGACTGACACAGCTGAGAACTGCTGCTGGCAAAACCAAGCACACTATTGCTGCTGCTATTGATGTCTGAAAATTACTTTGAGGCACTGGTAACTCAGATGCAAATTAAATTTGGGATACCTAGGATTAGAAGGGTTTCCTTCTGCCCAAATTTAACAGAGTATTGTTAGGAAAGCAAATAGTGAAGTACGTTTCGAAGATTTTATTTACAAACAAAAATCTTGATACAGGCATGCCAAATCACAAAAGAACACTACTAAACCTGTAAAGTCAATCGATTAAAGATTAGGAAGTGACTGGAATTAAGACTTTTTTTGAAACCTAAATTCACTGTATATTCCTTAAATGGATGCACTGTGATTCAGTCCTTAAGTTATGTGATCACGTGTTATGGCAGCCTCCTGCAGAATTCCAGGTCTAGAATGCTCAGTTACAGAGCAGCAATTTGAGAGTTTTATATTTCTAGCATATGTGACTGCAGATCTGGATTAGTATGTGCTGCTTGAATCTTGCTGTGAAGACAGACAGAATTTTGCATTTCCCCGTGGATTATTTCTAATGCTGGTTCTTATGTCTATTGTATCTAAAACCTTCAGTCTGTTTTAACACTGTCTGACTGAGAAAGTTAATGTTTTTCATATTTGATAAATGTGGACTGAGGGTAAGGGTGGAAAATGAGAAAAAACACACACTGAAAATTTGCCTTAAGCATCTGGAACATCTAGCATTGACCAAGAATGGGACAGAAGGGGCAGTAACAGAATTCAGGCCTCCAGTGCAGCACCTGACTCTCCCCTTAATACTCTGCCATCTTTTAACTCGCACAGCCTGCGAAAGGCCTCTGCGTAATCAAACAAATGAATCTGTCATAAAGTCAGAGCTCCTAGAACAGGCAATGAATGAAGCTCGGATTCTGTGGACAAAATTATTCCCATGTATTTAAAGGCGTCCTTGTTTTTTGTATTGAAAAGAAGACAAATTGTTTCTACACAGACTACCTTAGGCAGAACTCAAGGCCTCACCTCATTTACTCTGGGCTTGTTAATAATATTTTTGGCATTTGAAGCATATCTCAAGGTACTCATGGTCTCATTGTAGCTGGAGCTGGCAGGTGAGATAGCTACAGACAGAAAACAACACAATTTTAAAAAAGCATTCAGTCACTTTTCAAAAAGCTATATATTTTTTTAGTCTTGTTTCTTTAAAAAATAAAACCAAAAAATAACCCTAGGGTTATTTCATTAAAGTCACAGAGAGTATCTTCTCCAGCTTGTATTTATAACTGAATAAATCGCTTAAAATCAAAGCTATGACCTTGGTAAGACTCTGAAACATAACTTCATGCACAATCAGCATGCCTTTCCATTTTCTTGAGTATTCCATGAAGTATTTATGAAAATCTTTACAAGGACAGATTCTAAGTTACACTGCTGTCTTCTCACCGCAGTTGAGGCACATATTAACGGCACAATGTAGTGTAAAATGTTAAACAATTAACAGAAACCAAACTCACTAGCAATCATAATGGTCTTGGAGTTGCCCCCCAGACTGTCCTTCAGCAGCCAGGTGAGGATGGAGTCACGGTAGGGGATGTAAGCCGGCCGCCTGCTCCCACTGGCGCTGCCCAAGGGAGGACTGTCCACATGACTGCCCTCCCCTTCGCTTGCGATGCTGTTAATGCTCTGGCAGCTGCTGAACATCTGGGAATTTTGTGCTGAAGGAGAAATACCACGGAGATCAGGAAAGGGGTTATTTTTTTCTGTCATGGCTACTTAATTTTCTTAGAAGTCATTATAGTTTATGAGGACAGCACACAGCTGCTCTGTTGAGCTTTTTGGTGTAAATGCAAATAAACATTAAGACTCAACACGCGGTGACTGAGGCATATGTTTTTATCACAACCCTTCAATATAAAGAACTAATGTGCTCACCTAAAGTGGATATGACAATTCCAAGTGTAACTAATGACTTGTTAATATTGGCACCTTCGGTAATTCTATCTTTACAGTAACTGGGATCAGCTCTTTCACTGTAGCACACAAACATGAAAAAGACAATGCAAAATGAACAAAAATGCTTAATTATTAACATAGAGTCAATATGAAAACATTATCTATTTTCAAGCAATACAAGACAACAGAAATTAAGAGCTTTGCAATTAAAAAACCTATATGTTTTGAATATTTTATATTGCCCTCTGTTTCAGAAAGTCCAAACAGCCGTGAGCAAAGGCTGCTGGTGCAAGACACTCTTACAGACCCACCATCAATTCAAGTCTGAACTGGGAAACCCAATTATAGTGGTTCTGAATTTAAAAAACCAACATACATTTCACAACTCCACAAGGCTAGACTGGCTCAGTACAAAAGTCTGCATATTCCCTCAATGACACTTTCTCTTACCATACATGCATGGCAATTTACATTCTCGAGAAAAGGAAGTCCTTTTCTCTAACTGTTCTATAACTCTTCAGCACAACTTGCATCTTTCTGTTTCCTGTCACATCCAGCACAACCACACGCTCTTCACTGAAATGCACAGCAAAGATCAGAGACTTAGGAACTTTCGGAATATGAACATGAACAGTGAGATGGAACTATTTTCTCCTGTCCATGCTAGGCACTCAAGATGAACACATTCATTTTTTCCCCTCTCTTTTCAAGATCAGATTTATTAATTCCAACAATAGTTACTGGAAGAGCCACTTAATAAGAATACAGAGTTGAATGGAATTACCTTAAATGTATGCAACAATACTGTGGTATTGGATCTGAGGACCCAGGAATTCCCTTCCCCTATGAAAACCAATACCCCGTGCAGAAGAACAGATGACAAAGACAATATTAGCTTAATAGTCCCTGTTACTTCATAAGAAAGTCAGGCTTACTGCTAGTTCAATGAAATTTAAAAGTATTAAACTTCATCTTTTAAGACAGTACTGTCAGCATCTTCAGAGAAATTACCTCTTTGCCCTTCAGTATATTATTACCTGCCTGCAAGGTCCACTAAGTTGATCTTGCTTGCAATTTCAGAGGGAAGATTGTTCTCCAGTATAGCCTAAAGAGAAAAACATAAATAAGGAAGATTATTCCACTTAATTAATTAATGAAAATAAAATTGATGTGCTCTTTTGTTTGAAGCTGAGTTGTACATATGACTGTCTCACTGCCTTTGTTTGTGACCTTGACCCTCTGACTATGTTCAAACCATTAACTCAACAGCTTTCTCACCCCACAGAGAAACTACCCTCCTATGCCAATTTCCTCTTGAAAAAAACCTTTACTGCCTAGCGACTGTGAAAGGCTTTCTTGTAGATCTTGCAGAGTTATTTTCCACTAATGTATTCCAAAGGTCTTTTGTGAAACTAAAGAAAAATATCCCAAAATGTTCTGTGATTACAGGATGTTAGAAGTGTGAGATAGAAAAGGTCTATTGGATCACTGAACGACTTCCCTGCCAGGGAAGGATGTAATTCCTCCAGAGAAAGGCTGCATTGTCTCAGGGAGAGTACTGGATGCCAAATGTTAAAGAGATGAGCACATCTAAAGAGCTGGACAGATACAAAATTTTGGTGTAAATGAATGCTGTACTTCAATTAAGAATCCTAAACAAGTGTGACTAAACATAACTTCAGACATATTCACATGTAATTTTCATGGCATCTGAGAAGAGTTACTGCATTTCAAAGGGCTGATTAAAACTGCAAACATTTCTTTTAAAAGTGAGGATTTGGCATCACTTCTGACTATAAGCTTGCACAAAGGAACAAAATACTTCAGTAAACACTCAACACATCTGCAGTGTGATCCAAAGGAAATAAGTAACAGCTTCCACCATTACTACAAACAGCACAAAATAGTGACAAGTAAACATGCACAACTCAGGGAACAATGCTTTTGACAGTGAAAAGGAAGTTGGGTTATTTTTAACTAACCTGAGTGTAGTGGATGGTGAAGATAGCATGGGATCTGCTGCTGGCATTGTGAATATGTGTGGCTGCTGTGATTCTAGAAAGAAGAACAAACCATTCAATTACAAAGGGTTACTTCCCTGTATCCAGGGAAAACAAAATCAACAAATACAGCAGATAAATTTAAAAAAAAGTGAAACTTGGAGAATATGGCAGGCTGCATTCTTGGTTCTGATCCCAGAGCATTTGGCAGAGAACCTGGAAGGGTGGAAACTGAGGATCAATTAGAGGTGTTTTTTTCCACCAGCAGCACTCTGAGGAAATATCTTAAAGCAGCCTTACAGCACAGGTATGAGGTGTTGCATAAGCATGGAACACAGCAGAGAAGTACAGCCAGCAACAGCATTAAATCCCCAACACAGAGTGCACAAGACCAGCACATTTTCTCCATGTTTTCCCCATATTTATTCCTTGGCACTTCCAAAGGGTTCAAAAACCTTCATACACAACTTCTGGGGCTCCTTTGTGCTGATATAGCTCTTTTACACTGCTAATGGAGTCCAGTGAGACTAATCAGTCATGTGGCATGTGGTGTACATTTTAACATTTTTAACGGTTCCAATAATACCTAGATTCATTAGTTGTTTTGCTTTATACAGCACCAGGACTATGTTTTTGGAAATTCGTATTTGATGCATTATAAAAATTTCATTCTTAAGCATTTGAGACTGAGTCTTGCAAAGCGTCAAGAGAAAAAAAATAATATTGAGACTTACAGCAAAAGTAATGGTTGCATGCTGAAAATCACTGTTTATTTTATGATGGGCAGGTGCCACAGCAAGGCTGGAAACGACCAGAGAAAACCAACTGGTAGTAAAAATATGCCTTCAGTAAACTCTATTTGCGTTTAGTACAGAATTTATGCTCTGCCCCATGAAAGGCACCGCCCATGTGCAAGGAGAGCTTCCCCTTCTATTTTTCCTGTATATTCAGACCTGGAGCCATCATGCCCCATCTGTTCCACTGCTGCCTCCAGCCTTTTGGGGCAACTGTAACCTGTTCACCACTTTCTTTATCCCTAAGAACTTGCTAATGTTCATTTGGCATTATTTCCCGGACTGCAGGTGTTTTAAGTTAGTTTGATTGCATTTATAGTGTGCTAATAAATACTCTGCAGAGTAAAGACTAGGTAGTAGGTAGTTTCCTGTATGTTCCAAATAAGATTTTCAAAAAGCATTCAGAGAAGAAAGTTGGTGCTTTATCTTCATGTATCTGACATAGTTTGAACCTCAACATTACAAAAACTTACATAACAAATATTGCACCTCCGATTTTGGTTTTTTTACATCTTTTATTTCCTTAGCAATGAGACATTTGTGAGATGACGCTAGTAGACAGCCTGGAATTTTGTTGTACTGAAATAGTCCCTTTTTACAATAAAGTTGCATCTATTAATTGCTACAGGCAGAAACAGCAAAACTTAATCCTGATGTATACTCTATGGGTATTTTTTTTGTGATAACGCAGCTTTGTTTTCATTTACTTCCCAGCATCAGTGTTACTCTAAAACCTTGTCTACTCTTACGATAAGACTTAATATCAATTTTGGATCTGTGGCTTACATTTGGAAATGTATTTGGAGGATCCTTTAAAATATAAATCTTTTCCATTTCTGTAATGGCAATTGTAAAGATATTCAAGGTCTCTTGTAAAAAAGGTGAAAGAGTGTCTTAAATAATGAGAGCCAAAATAATTTGCTTCACAAGTGTTCCAAATCCTGTGGTTCTCTGATAGCAAACACACAATTTGGACTAGGAACTTACAGAAATTAAACCAAATAATCGTAAACCAAGAATTTTTAGAAAATAAATAAGTATATGCTACATTTTCAGCAGGTTTAAATCACTTAATTTAAAGTGATTTGAAAGTTACCCAGTCTGAAGTATCATGAGCAAGTGAAAGAGAAAAACAGATGTCTGTTTACAGCAAATTGTTTTCTTGGCTTGCGTTTTTTATCACAGACAGATGGTGGAATTTTGTGGGTAAGTCAGCATGGGATCAATTTTGAAGAAACAACTTCATGAGTGCTTGTAGCTCTTGCTGTGGACAATATGAGGATAGGTAGCATCTTCTGTGTATGTCATATCACCAAATCTGACATCCTGTCATGACAAAGCACTGGCAACACAGTCAGTAAAATAAACATCAATGGAATCAACACACAGAGAAAAAGTGTTAAATACAGATGGAGCAGGTTTGCTATGTAAATACCTTTTAGCTATTCCTTCTTCTAGGAGTTTTACAACTTGCTTGTAGTCTGTAACTAAATGCTGAGTCAAACCTGCCAAAGATTCAAGAAAAAATGAATAATTAGCTGTCTTAGGAAGTTTCAACAGTTGACCCAACATCAGGAGAATAAGGATGTTCTGCTGAGATGACAGTCTATTATATAGGTTGCTCTCAACTAGAACAAATTTTATTAAAAACCACAACTATCTCAGTTTTTTAAAGAATTAAGTAAAAAATTCTAGTTCATCCTTCATATACAGTGGCATTAGTGTAAAAAAAGAGCCTCATACCTTCAAAGAGAAGAACTTTTCCATCTGCACAAAAATGGTTCTTTAAAAACAGTATAACTCTAACCCCACAATAAATTTACAGCTATGCCACTGCTACTACTTGGGTACAGATCCTGTAAAGAAGATTTTGGCCATTGCCTCTGGATGATGGCTCTGCTCATTCAACTAACAGAATTAGGAACCAACCCCTGCGAATATTTACCACTTACTTAACTAGGCTTTAGCCTGCACTTGGGAATCTTCATGTACTTTTCTCCTCAGAGGACTTTTGAAGGATCTCCTCAAATAATGATGTTAATCATCTGGCCTTTTCTTGTCTTTTCCTTTCAGTTTGTTTTTGATTGGTTTTTGCTTGCTTGTTTTTCAAATTTGATTTTATTTTTAGGGAGGGGGAAACCCTTCAAAGAAATTAAAGGAATAGCACATTCAGAGCCTGCAGGGCTGGAGGGGTGTTCGTGACTGAGTGGGGCCCAGTGGAGGGCAGTGTGCTGCTGCGCTGTGGCACTGCCAGCTCCTGGCAAAATGCAGATTCCAGCACATGTACCAAATTATCCTCAACAGGTTTGTATTTCCCATAAATCCAGTTTAATATGCCTCATCACTGAGGATTATTTATCATTTGTACTGCAGTCACTCCTTAAAAAACACCTGAGATGTGAAGAAAATCTTTGTCATACCATAGCTAGCACAACACGCCTGTGCAGAATATTTTATCTCCCAGCTGGAGTCCAGGGCAACTTCCTCTCCCTCCACAGATTTAGGTTTGGATTGTTTTACTACAGACCACAAAAGTGTGGGAGAAGGGAAAGTACTGAAAAAAAAAATTGATTTGTTTGGATCGAATAATTTATCTACTGCTAGAATGTAGGTCAAGATTAGTATGAAATTCAACAAGACTGAAATAAGTACTTCTGATATTGTTAGAGTCTATCCTTTCATGACAACAGTTTGCTTAACTTTAGATGAAAGCAAAACATAAGCCAAAGAAAAGAATTTACTTTAGTCCTTCAACAACTGATACACACACAGGGAAAAAAAAAAGATTTTTGGATCACCCACAATTTTAAAAAAACCCAACTGCAGTGTGCATGCATGAACACTTGCACACACACAAAGCATAGGATGATTTTCAAACAAAAGTATTTCTTCTGCTCTCTAGTGTCTATTCACAATACATTAATTCCAGAAGTCATCACATTTTCCATCTGAGAAAGAGGCACATTATTTTCCCAGCAGCACTGGGATCTTCAAAGCTAAGAATATGGAAACTATATTATATTGTTTTCCCAGACCCCTTTTCAGGGTCTTATTTAACTGCATAAAAATCCCCTTACAAAATGGAGGCAAGGAAGAAATTCTTACCTGCCTACATTACCCTGAGCACTGGAATAGTGAATCTAGCAGAGAGTTCAAAACAATTAGATTTTTAATAAGGTTAATGAAATATTTTAAATGTTGCTTGAAAAGAAATGATGAAGTGTTCTGATGGCTGCCAGAAAAAGAAAGGTCATTTTCAAGTCCCATAGAAAGACCAAAAACACTTGCTCGTCTAGAAATCTGCCTTGGAGTAAGAAAGGATCTCCCCCAGAAATCTGTCCCGGAGTAATAAAATAGATTGCATCATTTCCTGATTTAAGAGGGGCCGATTCCTTAACAGTGCAACCATCTGTGAGGGAGAAGTTTGAAACGATTCCAATCCAAAGCACTGAAACACTCTCAGCATTTTAAAGGCTACAATATCCCAGCCTTTATGTGAAAAAAATGATGGGCTAGAAATCATTTAAAATACTCAGTGTTCAGAGCTGGGACTTCCTGACTGGACTTGCAAATGGAAAATGCATTGCCTAGAGCATTTAAGTACCCTTAAAGGAATTAAGTTTTCTGATTTTCCCCTCTGTCTGTTCTTCAACCACTGCAAACTGTACTCTGGATGTCATTGACACCAAACACACAACTAAAATTAACGGTACACTGAGGAGCTCCTGATAAAAGTCAGGATTATAGTTGCTTAAAATCGCTGATTGCTTGCAAGAAGTATGATGCAAATACAGACGCTAGTCCTTAACTTGCTTGATCTACGGAAAACAATGGAAAATTTCTGAGCTTTGCTGCTGTTCACCAATTTCATTTCTCCCATACAGTAAATTGCCTGGAAGAGAAACACAAAACAAGCTCTCCTCCTTCTAGTAAACTTGCTGATAATTTTGATCTCAGCTGCCTAGCTATTGGAAATAATACTCTTGCACTCTGATCCTGCACAGAGAGACTGCATATAAAACTGCCAAAGACTACTTCAGCACGTAGAAGGTCCTCATGCAGAGCTCAGCAACTTTTGATTGCAGCAATGCATTAGTGCAGCTGAGAAAGGCATTTTGTACCAGCGTTGTGAACCCCTTCACAAGAGGTCTTCTTGAACCTGATCTTACCAAAATCAAGCTGCCCGTACTTCTTACTTGCATTCAAGTCACTGCTGCTTATTTTTGATGTGAGCTAATGAATGAAGTTCCATCATACTTTATTTGTCCCTCTCCTCAACAGAAACCAGGGCTGTCTCAAGTAAAGTACACTGTCACAGTCCTCAATTGGATAGACTGCATAGGCAAATTTATTAATATATATTTGTATACACGTCTAAAAAGAAGAACTGTCATCTGTTGCCCTAAACCACTGACTCATCAGCCAGAAATCACTTCTGTTCACATGGGCTCACAACAGCATCTAATCACACCCCATGATGTCTTCAGCAGAGAAATTACTTCATTTTTCATGCATGTGACCAGTTTTAAAAAAAATGTGAATCATACCATTGAAAGTAAAATTTTTCTTACAGGCATTAACACAATGATAGTTTTAGGCTGTCATAACATACAGAGGGAGAGAATCTTCTCAAATAAATTATACAAACTGAATTTACAACTGTGGCCAAAAGTGGCAAATATTATTTAGATTAATCCCTTGCCTTTATCATTTCCTCTTGCTTTACAAAATCTAATCAACTAAGAACTTTTATGGCATATTTCAGAACCCTAGCATAAAATTATTCCACTCAAAAATTTCAATTGTGTCCAAGTATAAAATCCTCATTCAGTATGTGTAAATAAAAAATGAACAATAAAAACAAACAAAAAACCCCAAACTCCCACAACAACAACAACAACAACAAAAGCCACAACAGAATTGAAAAAAAAGTGACAGAACTGGCTTGGAAGGTTCCAGATTAAGACAAAATAGTGACAAAAGGCAAGCCAGCCCATTGGCAGAAGCTATAACTTTATTTTCTTTTAAAACAGGGAAACTCCATTATATGCAGCCAAGGAATCACTGGAGATATAAGGCCTGAGAAAAGGGATGGAAAGTGCCAAGGAAGGAAGCAGTTTAAAGACCTTTTCTTGTGTGGTGAATGAGCAGCTGCTGAAAGAAAATAATTAGAATCTGTACTCCATCAACAATGAAGTTCTCCAATAAAAAGCAGGTAGAAAGGGAGACTTGGAAAGCCCTCAATAAAAGCCAAATGTCTATGAACCTGCTTTCCAAAGAATTATAAGTTTGCCATACTAATGAGACCATCAATTCATCTATTTTCCAAGTCTCGTTAAAACAGGATGCTGATGTGCTGGGAAAGCACAGCTGAAACAGCCGAATGTCAGATAGACCCTCGTGTGCAGGACCGTGAAAGTTCAGCACTTTGTAAGTGCTGATTTCATATTTTGAGAGGAGGAATTGGTAACAACCATTGGTTGTCAGATGTACTATGGCCAACACAGCAGGCGTCCAAGGAATCAGAGCCGCGCTCTGTTCAGTCACAGTCAAGTCACTCTGTCTGTTGTCACATCTTGCTTTAATCTCTGAAGGGAGGACACCAGTCTGATGTGCAATGCCATAATAAAGAAAACAGGGAGAAATGTGAACCAGGGAGAACAAGAGAAATTCACTCAACAAACAGAGACAAGAAGTCTACCAGGACAAATCAGCATTTGCTCTGATGTGCCAGGACCCATAAAATTCTATGTGATGTGCATTTTGTGTACTAAATGCGTCTACCCCAAGGTGTTACTACCCACTTGGTGGTCAGCCAAGCAGTCACGGAGTCAGTGACACCAGAGACTACTCTGGAATTATGTCCACTAGATATAAGGCAAGATGAAAAGGAAATGTAGGCATTTACTTTCTAAACAAACCCCCATTTTTAGCCTTCTGATCTCCACTGTAAAGGTACTTTGGATGGTTTTACACTGGTGCACTGATTTTGAGATGTGACTTTTGCCAGTTCTTGGTCAGATACGTGGCAATGTAGCTGGCAAACTCCACACCAGGAGCCAATCAATTTACAAAATACCAAAGGCCAAACTGCAGTTTAAAGCTGTATGAGGCCCTGAGGTGAAAGCACCAAATCAAAACTAAAAATAAACTGGACGGAGAAGAACAATGAGAGAGGAGGCAACAATTAAAGTAAGAAAGACAACTGAAATGGGAAAGAATATGTTTTCATTTTTCATCTGTTCTCTGTCACATGATTTGAAAGCTATGATTCACTAGAAAACAAATAGCCACCTAAGGGGCTGCTGTTACAAGTTTTGGATACCACAATATAAGAAAGATACAAAGCTATTACAGACCATCCAAAGAAAGGCTATGAAGATGGTGAAGGGTCTGGGGGAGCAGCTGTATAGGGAACAGCTGAGGTCACTTGGTCTGTTCAGCCTGGAGGAGACTGAGGGAAGACCTCAGTGCAGGCTGCAGCTCCTTGTGAGGGAAAGAGGAGGGGCAGACACTGATCTTGTCTTTCCTGTGACCAGTGACAGGACTCAAGGGAACAGCATGGAGCTGTGTCACCGGAGGTTTAGATGGGATATGAGGGAAAGGTTTTTCACCCAGAGGGTGGTTGGACATTGGAACAGGCTTTCCAGGGAAGTGGTCACAGCACCAGCCCAGACAGAGCTCAAGAAGTGTTCGGACAATGCTCTCAGGCACATGGTGTGACTCCTGGGGTGTCCTGTGCAGGGACCAAGGGCTGGACTTCGATTACGCTTGTGGGTCCCCTCCAACTCAGGACATTCTGTGATTCTATAATTCTATGAATTTAAAAGCCTGGGATGTTTTTAGTCATATAATGCACTTACATTAGCCATCCTGTGTTTTTTCAGTGTAACGAAGGAAAATCAAGCTTATTAGGTTCTCATTTGGGTGAGACTTTCCTTGCTTCTCATGGCCTGCCCAGCAACATCAAACAGTTGAATTTAACTACTTTTCTTTTTTTTCCTTTTTTAAAAAAAATGTATTTTCTGCTGCCAAGGTATGAAAGGACCTTAGGCTGATCTGGAGAACCCATTTAGAGCTGATGTTGTTGTATTATTTGATTCATGTTTCTTTAAAATAGAAGAAAGCAAAACACTATGACCCATGCCTGGAGAGGCAAAAAATGCAGGATATCTAGCCAGTCGGATAACAGAGGCAAAGTTTTCAGGGTACTACAGTTGATCATATGACAAGAAAAACATATGAGAAAAGTAACTGTTGAAGAGCAGAGGCAATTATGATCATTGCAGGAATATATATGCAAAGATACAAACACACCTGACACACATTTACTCGCAGTTTCTATGCTAATACTGAAGGCCACTCTCACCTTGTACATATGGTCCTGTTTCAGGGTGCTCTCGAACTCGAAGCGTGTAAGGTTTCTTTCGGTCTGACTGTTTCAACAAGTCTCGGACACGCTCATTATAGATTTCAAGAAAACTGAAAAGGAAAAGAAAAAAAAGGAAAGTTAAATGCACTCAGTTAAAAACAAAACAAAAGGAGAAGGTTTATATTTAGACAATATAACTACCTGACTTACATAGATTTTACACACTAGTGGGCTCAAATCCCCAGATTTCCAAACGGAATGTTTTATTATATCCAAGGGTATGATGAATAAGAACAGAATGTAGGATTATGGCTCAAATTTAGGATTTAAACAAAGGAAGTAAATTTTCACCGCATTCCTATTTCAGCTGTTTATACAAAAATGAACAGACAGCATCCAAAGAACTATACTTAGATGGAAAACTTGCTCCAAAACTATCATCTAAGAAAACAGAAACCAAATAAGCTATTCTTTTCTTCGTTTGATCACAGGAATATGTTGTTAAAAGCTTTTACATTGCTGTCCAAAACAGTGGCACACTTACCTGACCTTTACCCTGCACGATGCCATCTGGTCTGAGTAATCATCCTTTCTTGAAAAGAGGCCCTTCACAAACCAGAAGTTTATGTAAATTTAAAATACATTAAGAAACTCTAACTGCTTAAACAAATGCAAGTGAAGAAAAAAAAATACCTCACATATACGAGGTGTCAGCCCAATGGATGCCTTCAAATAATAAACAGAAAAAAAAATTAAACTGCATATTTGCTAACACTCATGCAAAACATATTTTAAAACAGAAACCAAGTTATAAGAAAAGGACAGAATCATAGTGCAGTAATGATTGTATGGTGCATTGCAACACAAACAGCCACTGAGTGTAGCTCAAAACAGCATGGCTATTGATAGAAAAAGTAATTTTAGAGTAATGTACACAGCATTGATCAGAAGGTTAGAGGCTTGGGTTAAATCCAAAAGCTGTTTGATGTAAAGATACTCCACATGTCTATGTCACAGGTATTGCAGTCTAGAAGAAGCCAGGCCAACACTGAAACTCTCTTGATTGCTCATGAATATTTCAGGTTTTTCCTTATTCTACTTTTATTTCTTTATGCCATGGCATCACAGAGGAAGCTTGGAACAGCATTGTAGTCTAGATTTATAAATTTTGTCTCCCAGAGAGGACAGGATATGGGGCTGCTAACAACATCCAAACTAGGTGATTTAAATTTTACCCAAACAGTCTAGACAGCACTGAAGTAACAGGGTGGTTTCGTGTGATGAACTCTTGATATTATTGCTCACACTTTAGTGACTGCTGTGTCAACACACCCTGGGAAAGATACCAGGGTATAGGTGGATTCTGCTTGCTGAACAGCATGAAAGAGGGAAGGCTTGAAATGGTGTTGAGAGAAGAAAATCCAGGTTCAACAAGTGGACCTCCATGGACAAAAGTTCAGCTTATACCGAACGGTTGCTGGAACACTGTTTCACAGTGAAGATGTGCTATTAAAGATGCAATCAAAGCAGTATTCCACTGGAGAAAGAAATAATTTCTTAAGCAAGAAATCTTTTAGAAACACAGCATCTGGAAATTTTCTTGAAAATAATGATAATTTCAAGATGTGGCCATTCTGAAGAAGATATCTGCTAAGATATTTTCAAAAGAGTGTAATACAAATATCTAGTTTGTCACCTGTTAACCACAACTGCAACAATTCTTCAGGCTTTCATGGCGTAAAGCTTGATTTCTCATAAAATTCATAGAGAATCTGGTAATAATTTAACAAAATCCTATTGCTGAGGTCTTGAGAAAATAAAATCTAAAAAATCCAAACTCTTGTCGAAAGCACAAACTATTCTAGAACAGACTTTTTCTTATCTTTGGGGTTTAAACACATATGGCCCTTTTTTCACCTTGAAAATTGAATCCCATGGATATAGGAAATACTGGTCCACTTATGCAAATTATTAAATCTTTTTTTCCTTTTTAGCAGCATGCTTCACCAAGAGCTAAGAATAATTATAGATAACAATCAAATTGCTTCGCGTTGCAGCAAAACACAGGAAATAATCATCTGACTCCATCAACCCAAGTAGCAAGATTAAAATGCACTTTAGGTGATGCCTAGTAGACAATCTTAAAACAGAACAGCTTCTGCAAATTTATTGAAATGCATGTCAAAACTGGAAGTGAAGTATTACTTTCCACAGGCCAAATATTCCGAGTAAAGAATCAAGCCTGTTACAAAACTATTACTGTGAATTGTATCCAGCTTTATTTGTGAAAGTAACTTAATTTCAGCATAGCTCAGACTGCCAAAATATGGCATAGGAATGAATACTTTGTATTATCTTGGGCTACAGTTTCTAAAATCCAGAACTATTCCAGGGTACTGATTGTTTTTGTTCCCTAACTTGGTGATAAGGTTCATAGTAAGAAGTAGTAAGAACTTTATCTAAAAATAAATATTTAAATTGCGCCATACTTTCTAATATTTTAACCTAATACTCTATTTTTACCTAAAAGTAAAGGCTCACATTTTACACATTTAAATACCAAATCAATCATATATAAGCATTCTGCTCAACAATCACCACAACCACAGTTTAAAAATAAAGTGATGTTTCTGCTAGACATCCTGTCCTCAGCCCTAAGTTTAAAATGAATGGTGTAACTCACAGGTGTTCCCATCATTGTGTAGGTTTTTCCTGAACCTGTCTGTCCATATGCAAAGAGGCAGATGTTGTATCCTCTAAATGCACCAGACAACACAGAAGTGCCAAGGTCCTGGAACACCTGAAAAAACCAAGAGAAATAAAGCAGTCCATGAACAATGTGCCTCCCTGTAAACGCTCTGCATTCCTTTAATACCTCCATGGCAACAAGGATCTTCACAGTATTTGTCTTTCAGGTTTATCAGACTCAATGTTATGTGCTCAGCACCCACTTGCTAAATATTCCTGAAAAACTGGCAATGTCAAGCATAGTGCTGACAAGGAGTAGTAGTGTCCAAGTGCTTCCCTGCCTGCCACCTCTTATTTTATATTCAGGCTACATGAATTCTTGAGGATCTTCCCTATGCCAAGCTTTTACAGTTCTCATCATAAATCTGACAGAAAGGCATGATCAAGGCTCTTTGATGCAATGACATTAATTCGGCATCAGAATTACAGGTCAGAAGCAAAGCTAAGTCAAACAATGCTAGTCAATGTCACTCGGACATTGCAGCTGGTATTTTAGAACAACAGCATTTTACTTCTAGCTCTGTTGTTTGAAACTTTTGTATGACATTGTGCAACTCATTTTACATTTTCATGGTTCAACTTTCCTATAGATCAAGTAGGACTAATGTTATCCATTAGTAGGAAATTGTGGGATGCTCTCACTTGTGTTCACAAACTCCTTGCAATTTTAGAACATCCATAGCAATTTAAGCCAACTGTGCAAATTATTGGGCATGCCCTCTCTCCAAGAGTAGCTAGGATTCTCTGAAAGAAGAGCCTCTAACTCCAAAGTCTCTGTTACAGCTGTTACATTTATTCTCTGTTAAATACACATAGCTACTCAGACACTTTAATTCAAATATGTTTCAAATCACACCTTTTTTAATTAGAATTTGAGAGAAGACATATAGCACAAGCAAAACCAGATACTCTGAAAGGAGTGACATAACCCTAGGGTGGCAATGCATCAGAATTTTAAAAAAATTATTTACTGAACTTCTATTAAAAGCTGATATGTACTGTTTTGTTTTTGTTCTTTCTGGTAAATTACTCTCCTTCACTGAGGATAAATTACAATTAATTTAATTGAATATAGTCTCAATTTAGACAGAAAAGCCTCTTTGTTTCAGTGTACTGCAGAAAAAATGGAGAAGTGAAGCACAGCAATGAATTTATTACTTGTTTAAAACTGGAGAGTCATTGAAATCAAAGCTTTTTCTAGTATCAGAGGCATTAGTCCAAATACCCATCAGCAATAACAGTTGCAGATCATACAAAAAGTCCTATAATTAATCACTTTGGGCATATGTACTAACATATTTCATTATACAATAGATTAAATCCCAGGTTTTGTTTATCATGAGTTGGGGTTGGGGGGGGTGTGGGGAAAGAAGATTCTTCTGGGATTCTTCCAAGTCTCACACTTGAAATGAAGCTTCAGGAAGATGAGGTTTTTCAAAGAACATGAGTTGGCAATGGGTTCCTGCGGAGAACACACCATTTGGCTGAGACAGCGATGTCTTCCCTGCATGGCTGCTCTGCGTGATTGGCACTGCTCGTTTGTTCCATGCAAGAACAAGGCTTTCCACAAAGCCCTAAGTGGCTTTGCCATGTCTGCTCCCTGCACTTGCCCAGCTGCATGTGGTGCATATCCCACGGTGATCTGTGAAATATTCTGCAATTTATTACTTGTCAACAGGCCCAAGAGTGGAAAAAAACCCATGCTTTTTTGAAGAAGTTATGAGAGGGCATTAAGACAACGGTCAAATTATCACCATTGAGTTAATCCTATTTAAAACTGAAAGCTAGAAAGATTGACTATATATTTTCTTTGAAATACAAATATATTAGAGGTCAAATGAATGTGCCGCTCTGCAAACAACCTCTGAAACTCTTGGAAATCAAAAATCATGAAGTATAAACTGAAGTGGCATGGAACACAGAGTAAATCCACACCAAAAAATTGCAGTTAGTATCAGGTCATCTCTGACAAGAAAATCAGGATTTATTACTCAATTCAAAAGAAAATAAAATTTGATAAAACAGAACAAACAGACGTGGTTTTGGGTTGCTTCTTCAAGAATGCTTGAGAATTTTAACCTTTCCACACAGGTAATGTTTGAAGTGACATATGAAGAATATTAATTGGAAATGCACCTTGCCTTACCAAAAGATAAAAAAATTGGAGGAGCCCAGGAGATTTCAAAGGAAGTATACCAACTGTCCAAAGAAGCAGTGATAACCAAGTGACAGAAGACATTTATTCTCCCTGTTGCATGAACCTTTATAAAAAGAGTTTCACAATACTAAAATAGTAAAACTCTTCCTTTTTAGAAGTTGGGAACATGTTTTGCAATTAGGTTTGTGGGTAATAAGCATAACAACCATTTTCACTACCAGGAGATTTATAAGAGGGGAGCAATAATCTGTACTGATCCTTTCCCATTTGAACAGCAGAATCAGAAATCTTCTCTCAGCTCTCCTTTGCTAGCTTTAAAGTCAAAATTTATAGTGGGTTTTTTACATCTTTCTTAAATAATGAATTTTCAAGATACTGAAAAATACCTTATTTATTGGCCTGAGATTATATAATATTTTATTGCATTTGACCTGCATGCCTGCATATAAATATGCATTAGCAGACAGATGACTATATCTTTTTCTGGAATATATTTTGCCCTAGTGCTTAGAAGTAAAACACGACATGGAGCATATGTAGTTATCATAAGTGAAAGAGTTTTCAGATTTTTTTATTAACAGTGATGATTTGGGACTTCAGTTTACATTGAAATTATTGTTTGGATATTGAAAGTGTGAAGCTTTTTGTTTTCGAATTCTTCTTTTTAAAAAGGCCTATTTATTTATGAAACAAAAGTTTTAGCATATTCTGTTTCTCCCAACTGCCTGTGTGTATTATAAAGACTTCTTTTCTTTTATATTCTTTGACTTCTTAGTTACTATCAAACCAATGGCCTGTGGATAACCCCTTGAATCTATAACCTCTCTGTGACACACACAAAGACAGACACAAGTGTGTTGACTGTCAGTTTTTCTTTTGTTCCCCCAAAAGTTTGGAGATAATTAAACTCTTCTTCATTGCATGTGATTCAAACTAATCCTACTGACTTTGTAACATGAGGCTCAGTAAATATCAGTAACTTTGACTTTTCTTTGAATTACTATGCATTGAATAGACACAGAACTAGGATAGCTGATGACAACAAATATATATTTTACACTGTAAGTGGAACGAGCTATCTTTATTCTCTGACTGTGTCCCTCTTAGACTAATAAATGATTTTATTTTGAAGACAATGGGGTCATTCTATCAGAAATGAAGGTTTGGCAATAGAAATTTCCTGAGCATAAAACTTTCCTCTTTTAAACCAATCAGAACCTGAATTGCAAAAGGAAAGGAAAAGCAACTGTTTTAAATTACAGTAAATTGTCTATTATGCTTTGGGGTTTAATAATTTGGGAAATTGAAAGTTTTTCCAAGTCACTCAAGCCAAGTCTCAGAGTCACATGAAAAAAAAAAAAAAAAATCCAGTAAACTTCCAGGGACAGCATGTAATGCCAAGTTTGCAAATGTAAGGGATCAATATTGATAAATAAGCATTTTCTGGCACTTGGGGCTTTTTTCCCCTAAGTAATTTCTGGAAAATAATACTTGCATTTTGCTTGGAGAACAATGAAGAAGAAAAGACCAACTTTGACTGAAGCGGAGGAAAAGGGAGGAGAAAGCAGAAGGAGGGAGCTACAACTTCTAGGAGCAACAAATTAATAGAATAGTTTATCAAGTCTTATTTGTACAGTATCTATTTTATTATTTCCCAGTGTCTGAAATAGTCAATGAATAATAGTAACATTAGGAAACTAAACCAAACTTGGAAACCTCAGAAATTTCAAGGCAGTTTATTTGGTCAAGCCAAAACCAGGAATTAAAAAAGGAATTTTGAATAAATAAAATTTCTACTTGTTACAGGCAGAGTCCACAAGCATCAACATTGACAACTCACTAAAAGCAATCCAGTTTTACTGTAAAACATTAGACTAAAGTTAGAGTGCTAAGATAAATTCCCACAGCTAATAACCAGGACCAAAATCAAAAGACAAATATCTTCTTGTACAGCACAATTTTAAAATAGACTTTAAAATACCACAGTTTTTAAAGTGGAAAAGACTAAACTGAAGCAAGACACACAGCCAACATCTACTTTTCACCATGGAACCAACAAATGATTTTATAAATGTCAAAAAATCTCACCAGCCTTAAAGATTTGCTATGCAAACAAGAAAACAGAAAACGTCCTCATTAGTAGATAAAAAATTTCTCAGTACCAAGACAACTGCAGCAGATGCAGCTACAAAATGAACTTAGTATAAAAAAAGTGCTGTTATTTAGTACATAAACAAAATCACTCTCAGCCAATAGGTCAGGGCAGTTTGAGCACTGGTGTGAAGAGGCCTGAGGCTCAGTCCTGCAGGATTTGTTTGCCACAGTCTCCACTACGAAGTACAGATGTGCTGCACCTCATATTTGATGCGTCTTCCTTCCAGAGTCATGCCCCCCTCAAGCTGGCGCTGTGTGGGTTACAGCTAAATTCGGTTTAATTAAATTGCTGCTACATCTCAAATGTAGCATCCAAGACTCAGATTTAAGGCAAAAAAAATACTTTGTGAAATAGAATTATGCAGAACTAAGCAATTCCTGCCAAAATAATGAAAGCCTTCATCCCACAACCTTCACAAGCCCCTAAAGATTAATTCACATAAAGAGGCAGAAAGAGAATGCAAGGAAGGAATATGTAAAAACAAATCTAGGGGGTTGTTCCAATAATGCAAGGCTTTTTGTGCAGATGCTTTCTCTTAACGAATATTAAACAAATGTCAGCCGAAGGGCTTTCTGTCCATGGCCAGAGAAAGTGCAGGCAGAGGGAAGCACATTATGCTGATCAGTTGCACAGAACCCTCGACTGTGACATTTGGATTACTTCAGCAACATTACTCCTTGGTTTGAATGGGATAAAGCGGAAGGGGGGAAGGCATCGGTTGGTTAGTTTGGGAACGTTTTTTCTGTCTTAACAAGAGGCCACAGCTTCACAACCAGGATTATTTCTTTTCCTTCTCTCTATCCTGCCTTTTCAGTTTCTTTTTCCCAGTCCAACCGGAAGCAGGGCAGTGAAAGGGACGGCTTCTCTCCAGCTCAAGAAGCTTGGCCCGTGGCAGAGGCATTTGCACCAGAACTTAAGAGACAGTTCTGTTCTTGGCTCTGCCAACAGACTTCCTGTGTGTCCTTAAATCCCTTTGTGCTTTAATTCTCCCTGGGAGAGACAACAATGATTTCTTTGTTCATCTTATCAGCTGTAATTTTTTTCCAGTGGGAAAGCTGTCTGCTCTGTGTGGTAATGTACATGCCCACACTAAATTTAACAGCAGGAAAGTTCAACCTCGATTAAGGTATTAAGGTGAAATAATAAAATCAAAATACTAGAAAAAGTCACAGATAATATATGACAAATCTATTGCTCCTCTGGGAGGGTAAGAGGGAAAATATTGGATTCTGATTAGACTGACTGGTAGCTTTACATTCCTGCCATTTTACTGCTGAATTATACAATCACAAAAATATACCTTATTGACTCATTTAAAAAATCTCTCATTTTGATAAAGGAAAAAATCTGTGCTTACCACATCAGTCTAATTTATAAAAACTCTGATAGAACCTGAACTTTTAAAAGTTCTAAACTGCTTCATCACCAAGGGCACAACTCCATGCTCTACATATTTTTTTTTCTCTTTTATGAAATTGCTGGTATTCTACTATAAACATCAACTTGTGTACTTTCACCTATCAGTACAAAACCACATACCTCTCTTATCTCTTTTCTTTTCCAACAGGGATTCCTGTAGTGTTACCACTGATTTATAGAAGAGTAATTTTTATGTAACAGCCCTATAATCCAAACCTCACATCATTTGACACTACATCAACACTGATTTAGCTCAGTCCAGCTATATTTGTCATAATAAAGCTTTCTACACTGAAAAACACCCGACAATTTTTGGCTTTATTAATTACTTCTTTAAGATTCACACTTAACATTTTGTGGTTTTGGAGTCTTTAAAACACGATAGAAACTTCAGTAAACATCCTTAGTGAAAGGAAGGAGAAAATGAGAAGTAAATAGCTAGCTACACACAACCTACAACACTGTCTGCAAACCACTTAATGAGCAGATGAGCAACTAAGTGGTTTCATTTCTCTGTCCCAAGAAGCTGGGACTGCATGTTTGAGTGCTGCTCCATCCTGCTTGCTGGGTTGGGCGCCAGAGGTACAGATTTAATTTCTGTGCTGTGCATCTTCATCAGCAGAACAGTAACACGGTGACTTAAACCAGTGCCAGCAATATGCCATGAAGGGAATTTTTTTCTGAGTGAATTCTGGGCCAGACCATTCAATGATGGAAACATGGGGGAAGCTAAAATCTTCAGCTTCTCTAAAGGTCTAGCAAAGGCTAATGTCACAGCTGGAAGAAGCAACATAATCTTTTCTACAGTCACATTGTTTTACTCCACCAGGGCCAGATGTTTTAGACGTCCCATTCCTCTGCCCCAGATATTACTTCATGCCAGAAAAATAACGTAAGTTGTCGCTTTAAATGTTGTGATACCATCATTATCTGTGCCTCAATGACTAACCAAAAAAAAAAAAAAAAAGAATAAGGCAGAGCAGTTTTACTGATATCCTCTTAAAATGAGCAATATAAATACTGTGAGAATTGTTAGTTAAGTGGTTTTTGCATACTGAGTGATATCTCTCTTGCAATGAAGAGAGCAAGGAATAAATAATGGATTATAATGAAGTTATAAATATCCAGCATTTTCTCCCACCGCCACTAACTCTTGGCTAGGATCCCAGGTCATTAGTGGATGTCTGTGATTCCATGTGAAAGAAAAACAACATAAAATTACTGAATTTTTTTGTACAAGACAGCAGAGATAAATACCAATTCTCATCTGTGTCTGAAAATAACTGCCCCTTAATTTTGTGAGAAGACTGAGGATGAAGATGGAAAAAAGATTGTTCCTTGACTTTATTACAAGAAGGCAGAAGGAAAAAGCAGTGATCCAAATTTTTAAGTAATTCAGTAAGGGCTAACAATTGCTTGCAATACTCAGACAACAGCACAATGACACTATCAAGACAGATTTCTCCTTTTTTTCCCCTTCAGCTGGAGATGGGTATTCTCTTTTCATGTGTCATCTAGCTCAAGTTGATACTTCTGCTATTAGATCACCAGCTCTTAAAATTACAACACTGGAAAACAATTCTTAAACCTATAAAATACGCTTTCCTAGCAATAAGCTCATTTTTTCAGCTTCTTACTAGAGACCAAAAGAAAGTAAAAATTAAGTGAAAGAGATGATGATATTGAAAATTGTTGTCTATATCAACAATTTCTTTTAAATGACAGTAGAAATTCTATAAGGCATATTCTGTTTGTGAAACTATCAGAAATGACTGAACTTCAATGGTACTCAAAACCAACAGGATTCACTTCATGCTTCTAGAAATAAATTTCCTGTATTTGGCATTATTTAATCTGGGGGAATCTTGCAAGTGCTCATGGAACTCACTAGTGCTTGGTCTTAACTGTATCTCAAATTTCAGTTATTGCAACCATGAGCTTACTGGAACCAACCTGTAACCTGATTCTACACGACGACATAGACATATATTTTGTTTATAAATTGGGATATTAAACAAGTTGTAGCAGTATGTTTTGTTAATAAAGAAATTCTTGTCACCTATAAACAACTACATTTATGATACTGTACAAATCAGAAGCATTGGCACATTACTGCAAAAGTTTCTATTTAAAAGAAATTATGCCTTCATAATTGGAGAGATGCGAAGGTTTAAAAGACACTTATTAGTAATACACAGCTGTTGTTTTTACTTCTGTCTTTCACAGGAAGAAAAAACATTCTTGATAGTTTCAGGCAACTGACTAAAGACTGTATTTGTTTTAATCATCAGAGGGATTTTTATTTCAGTTGCCTACCTGCTTAAAATAAAGACATAAAAGTACATGCCTTCTGATAGGGACAGTTTTTAGCATATTTGCAGGACTTATTGCCAAAATAATAGATTGTGAAGCAGATACTCCATCAACCCTACCTGCACACATGCAGGTTTCACCCCACACTTCCTAAGTACCACCAGGTATCTTCACTGAGCACAGTGCACAAGGGAGGGATGAGATATCACTGTTCCCACAGGCACAGAGACGCTCACACACAGAATCCTGGGTGCTCATGACTTGGATGGGTGCACTACATTGGACAGAACACTGGCTGGATGGCCAGGCCCAGAGAGTGGTGGTCAAGGGAGTCACATCCAGCTGGCAGCCGGTCACCTGTGGTGTTTTCCAGGCCCAGTCCTGTTTAATATCTTCAACAACCTGGACAAGGGGATTGAGTGCACCCGCAGCCAGTTCACTGATGACACTAAACTGGGTGGGAGTGTTGATCTGCTGAAAGGCAGGAAGGCTCTGCAGAGGGATCTGGACAGGCTGGATTAATGGGTCAAGGCCAGTGATAAGAGGTTCAGCAAGATGAAATGCCAAATCCTGCACTTGGGTCACAACAACCCCATGCACTACTACAGGCTTGGGAGGAGCGGCTGGAAAGCTGCCCAGCAGAAAAGGACCTGAGAGAGCTGAGAGAGCTGAGAGAGCTGAGAGAGCTGAGAGAGCTGGTCAGCTGCAGCTGAACATGAGCCAGCTGTGCCCAGGTGGCCAAGAATGCCAATGGCATCCTGGCCTGTATCAGCCATAGTGTAGCCAGCAGAACCAGGGCAGTGATTGTCCCCTGTATTCAGCACTAGTGAGGCCACACCTCGAGTCCCATGTCCAGTTTTGGGCCCCTCACCACAAGAAGGACATTGGGGTGCTGGAGCACGTCCAGAGAAGGACAATGGAGCTGGGGAATGATCTGGAGTATAGCTCTTATGATCAGTGGCTGAGGAAGCTGAAGTTGTTTAGCCTGAAGAAAAGGAGGCTCAGGGGAAATCTTATTGGTCCGAACAATCATCTGAAAGAAGGTTGTGGTGAGGTGTGGGTCAGTCTCTACTCCCAGATAATGAGTGACAGGATGAGAGGAAACAGGGGAGGTTTGGATTGGATATTAGGAAAATTTTCTTCACTGAAAAGGTTGCCCAGAGAAGTTGTGGAGTCACCATCCCTGGAAATGTTCAAAAGATATGTGGATGCGGCAGCTGGGGACGTGGTTTAGTGATGAACAAGGGGGTGCTACATTAACAGTTGGACTTGATGGTTTTAGAGGTCTTTTCCCACCCTAACGATTCTGTAGAATAGCTTGGAATTAAAGGGACCTTTAAAGGTCATCTAGCTTGACCCATTCTGCGATACGCAGGGAATGGTGACATTTCCACTGAGTAAACTCCTTCACAGCAGTGGGACTAGTTTTACACCTGTCTTGAAACACATACCTGACTGGTCTGAACTAAAAGTGCAGCTGATGTCCACAAAAAGGATGTGAAGAAAAAATCTACACACTTATATGAATTCAGATATGACTTCAATGTACATTGAGAAGATCAAGAATCACCAGTAAAATCCTCCAAAGCCAGTTTCTTGATTGTGATTCAGCTCTTCAAAAATTCTTGCAATATTAAAGATTTATGTTTGGCTTCTTTTAGTGTGAAAAAAGAGAATTATTTCCATGGTATGTCCCATAACTTTAAAAGGAAATAAAATAAAAAATGGTTTGGAGCGGTACAAGATCCTCCTGAAGCTGTACAAGTCCTTTCTAAATTTTTATGGTTTTAGCAGTTTCCAGGAGAATCCAAACAGCAGGAGGTAATTTAAGGTGACTAATGAGTTCATAGAGAGAGCTGTTGGCATCTTTTTCTCAACAATATACTAAGAATGAAGTTTGACAGGGATAGCAGTTCAGTAAATAGTTATTTCTGCTGTTTTGCAAGGTCATTGGGCCCTGTTCACTTCCAGCTTACAAGGACTGGGGGCTGCATACTAACAGCCAAAGCTGCAATGAACAGCCACAGCTCACCTAACTAGAAACGTTATTTAAAAAAAGCTGCAGAGTATCAGTTTCTTTTATTTTGGCTCTCCTAGGGGCAGAAATTACTTAGGTTGGACAGAACTACTGCTTTATACTGTTCTTTTCTTCCCTGCTCACTTCATACCACACCAGCCTCAAAACTGGGCAAGGCATGCTATGAAGGTAGTTCAATAGTTCATATTATGTTTAACTAGACAGAAAGCAAATATAAGATGGCTCACATCACCTGTAAAATTTCTAAAAAGTATTTGTAAAATATAGAAGAACTCAACCATGCCAATACTCCCATAGAGCAGAAGATAACACCATACATTTTCAAAAATTAAAACCTGCAGATCCTCTAAAAATCAGTAAAAAACCCCAGGCATCAGAACAAGGGAACCCCCATGTCCTAATTAAGGTCACATACTTCTTTGTCATTACAAGCCCAGTAATAAACCAAATGGTTGGTATTACCAAGATGAACAAAGACCCTTTGGCAAGCTGTCAAAAAAAAAAAAAA
>VZRL01004623.1:2099609-2132410 GCA_013397895.1 Origma solitaria
AAAGTAAAAAAAAAAAAAAAAAAAAAAAAAAAAAAAAAAAAAAAAAAAAAAATCATAATATTATGGCAAGGCATTGCCTGTGAAGAAAATACTGGAGTTTCTCTCTCAGACATGATATTCCCTGAGGTAGAAAGAGGAAAAAAAAAAAAGCTTTCAGATTATTCAGAGGAACATACTTCATTGTCTAAGAAAAAGAGCATTTTTTCCCCCCTAACTAATAAAATATATGAAGAGGTTGTTTTATAGAAAAATGAGACAAAAGGAAGAAATTTCATCAACATTGAAAGCTCCTGAAGTTGCATTAAATTTTATTCCTTTGCAAATTAAGATTTTACGCTATGCAGCACACACTAAAATGGGCAAGAAATGAGCAAGCAATGGGCAGAGGTAGAGAGCTAGAAGTTCAGAAAATGTATTTACAAAGGACTGAAATGCAGGACATTAATGCATTTGCAGGGTTTGAGTAACTAACCACTGTTCTACATATACTTCTTAACTTGTTGGTACAATAGCCTACAGTGAGGTATAAATTTTGTCACTTATGGATTGCAACTTAATTGTCAGTTCTGTCCCAACATGAGCTTATTGTATTTGTGGTTAAATTAATACATTTTAAATACATGTCCCTTAACTCTTTTTTAACACAAGTGTCTTTTTATGATAAACTGATTCAGGTTCACATAAAGCCTCAGGATGTTCTGACACTTGACAACCCATTAATCTATATTCCTACTTCCATTATTTCCTCTTTTAGGTAAAGAACAGTTGCATCATTGGCTTAGCTAGAGATTCAGTTACTAGAGAATATTGTTTCTATTTCAAAAGAGTATTGAATATAATGACCCCATGCTGAAGTTGATGGGTGATTTCCAGACAGCTGTGCTGTTTAAGATGACCATCCATCCCCTGGGAATTCAGCACAGACTTCTCTCTTTTCACTGTAATGACTTCAGCAGAAACATTGGGTGTTTCTTACATTCAAGATCTGTATACTCTGCTCTCAAAGCAAAAAAAGGCCACAGAATCTGCAAATTCTTTAATAATGTCTGCCTGCTTTGATCAAAGCTGCCCAAACAGGTCAAAGTAGCACAGTGCACTGTACAATTTAAGGCATTTCACTTCTAACACTTCTTTTTTTTATTAATCCCTCAATCCCTTTGAAAAAGTCAAAGCCTGACTTGAAAAGGATTTTGAAAAGCACACTTTTAAAATATAATACTATGTGTACCATTGTTTCCTCGATTTCTGTTATCAAATAATTTCTCTCCCTGAATCTTTGTCCTCATTTTTAGAAATGAAAACTGCTGGTCAGGAATAGCCATGGTCCCTGCCTGTTCCTGGGCTGTGCCTACAAACCATAACAAGAAGTATCAGCTGTCCCAGCCCAAACAGCACCAGGAACCACTCTAAAAATTCAGCACTATGGATGACCAAGCTGCAGTGCTCATAGAATATTCCCTGGCATTAAGTAAGGCTTGTACAGATACAGCTTCTGTTGCTATGGGGAAAAAAATTAAAATCAACAGGGTTAATAAAATGAGGAGCAAAAGATGACTGTCTAATCAAGATGAACTTCTAATCTCTTCTGCTTCCTCTTTCAACTCAACATGCCAATGAAATTCAGCCACAGAAAGCCACTTGAATTCATAATAAATGGAATAGAAAAAAATTACATTCCATATATTATAACAACCAACAAATTTATGCAAATGACATACAGTAGGAAGTGAGACAATAAAAGCATTGTGGTGTACCAAGCAGTCAAATGCACAGAAATGATGTAAAGGAGGACATGAAAAGCTGGAAGCAAATTTCTACAACCCTCTGAAATCTTTATGTTTTCAGACTAAATGGATCTTCAAGGCATTGACAATTCTTTTGAGCTTCTGCTGAATTTTAGTTAAAAATATAAAAAGCTACCTGAGCCCAGGCTTTAAATTATCTCATTCTCCACTCATAAAAATCAAAGCAGCTGCTAATTTTCTGAAAATGAATTGAAAATTCTGTTTCAATTTTGTGGTTTAAAGCTGTAAGACAAATTAAAAATAACTGAGAGATATAGCAGTGTTAGCTGTCAAAAAAAAAAAAAAATCAAAAAGGAACAAGCAACAGCTTAAAATTGTGAACTAAAATATTTCCCAATCATTAGAGAAATGAGATGATTTTTGGCTTTAAAATGCTAACTAGCTCCGCGAAACCCTTTCACCTGATTGGAATTTGAAAGTGCTGGAATATGAAAAAGCCATCACTGCTTCAATGACAAATTCCTATCAGCGCTCTCTCTAGATCTTTAACATGATTCATTTTTTTCTCCTACTTCAAAACAACTATGAGAAATGCTCTTCCTTCTAATAAAAAAAAAAAACGAAACAAAAAGAAGATCATAAAAAAGACAAAAGCAAGTAGGTTTCAGACCTTGCTTAGGTAATGAAAAGGTCAGTGAATCCAGGCAGTCACACGTTTCAAAGCACATCTTGTGTTCTGTTAGGAAATAGGTTACAACACGCTGCAATGAGAAATATTTCAGTCACTCACGAACTACACTGGCCATTCTTTTCAGTCATTAAGAAACAGGATGCAACTAAGAGCACCAAAATAAGAGAGAGTGGGAAAAAATAGGGTAATGTGGCAAAATGATTATTGTGGTCTTTACTGTCCTGGTCACAGACTGCCCCAATATGGCTTGCTTCAAAAGAGTGAATCATTGCTCAGAGGTTTGTGACTTTTAAAATCCATCAGGAAGTCTCATTTTTTCACAGTGAGGATTACAACGTGTATTACCCATGAAGCTTTCAGTGTTGTTCTAGCAAAAAACTCCCTATTTATTCCTGAATCTATGAGCAGTTACTGAAATTCACTTTCTGCTATCAAGAAAGGCACACTCAGTAAAACCTAACAACTTCTCCAAAGCAATCGGTTCTTTCAAGGATGATGCAATACTGAAGCCCAGTTTAAACATACCATGAAAGAGCTTTTAGTAAAATCAAGATCTAGACAAAACTTGCAGAACATTTATGGACTCAGAAAACTTGAGCTATCAAAAGAAAAAGCATAAAGGAGTCTTGGCACCAGTAATTTGGGCTCTTCTTTTTAGTCACTATCAGAAACTACTTTGCCTGAAAAGCCACAATTGAATAGAGATTTTAATTTTGCTTTTCATGTGAAAAGTCTCATGGGCAGGCTTTTTCGTTGATTAAAAACAAAGCTGAATAGGGAGTCAACATGCAGGTGCTCAGATACAGCCAAAATGATGATTCATTCAGTTTGTGTTCAAGGCCACACACACATCTTCCTCAGAAATATCATCTTAGTTAACAGAAAAATATAAAAGTCAGCTCCTATTGAAGATTAATAAACAAAGTGAGCACAATTTTTTTTAAAAAGGAAGGGTTGCTTTTTGCTACAATATAAAAGAACAATTGCTGTTCATAGTAAACACTTTAATAAACAGTGAAACTGGAGACATTCATATTGTTTAGGTTTATCAGACTTTAGCTACTTAAGCATGCAAGTCCAGTCTCATGCCTCCAACATGTCAGAAACATGGCTCATTTTCAGAGATAAACAAACTGGCTGTGTGGAACTCGATCACAGCTGTTGCAGTAAGCATATCTCACTATTCAATGGTAGCACAGTCCTGCCTAACAAAATCTTTCATAAGCAAGCTGCCTGCTAAAAGAAAATGAAACCCCACACCCTAGAAAACAAAATATCCAAACCTGGCACAGTCTCCCAGAAAAAGTCTATCAACATCCTTCTATCCAGGGACTACAGAACTCACAGACCTACATGATCTTGGAGACTTAGCTGAAGTTCAGACTAATTTTTCGGTAATTTCAGCTCCCAAAAGTCTACTCTAACTGAAGTTATTCACATAGCATTGATAAGATAGGAGAAAAACCACTCCAGGTTAAAGATGAATCTTGGATCAATCTGAAACCTTGGAAGTACCATGAATATGACCTTTCCTCTGTGAGTAACCATGCTGTAGAAATTCTTGCAGTGGAATAAGGGAACATGTTTGCAAAACAGAAAGAGTATGGAATAGTCCTTGTATTGGATTAAAAGAAGGAAAAAAAATCACTATTTATGAACATGGAGGAAAAACTGTGGTGTGACTACATAGAGGAATTTAAACTGTGAATGTCCCTCTGCAAGTAAGAAAGAACAATCAACATCAACATATAGCTCACCTATATAAAATATTTTTTTCTTAAAAACGTCTGTAAATCATACCTTAACCACAGTTAATTTAAAAAGAAAAAAAAAAAAAAAATCACACACCCAAATAAGCATATTTTGCAGGTCACTTCAGAATGTTTGCAGATCATTATACAAGTTTTTCTTTTTACTTTTAAGACATGCAAAAACCACAAGGTTTGGAAAAGTAACTCAGACTGTGAATGTGCAGGTTCGTTGCAAACATGCACAATATCTGACAACCCAAAGAATTTGATTTTTTTTTTAAAGTTGCTGAATGCACTTACAGATCCTTACACTATTAATTGGTGAATTATACTGACTGTCTGTTGTAAAGAATATGCTCTGTGTGTCTAGCAAGCAATGGTCAGTGCCTAGCAGGGAAACAATCAGTGAGCATGAGCATTAGCAGATTGAATGGCCAGAAAATGTAATTTCATTGTTTGCGAAACAGTCTACTGCTTTCCCTCAGCTTAATCCCTTTTTGCATACTTCTGTTTAGGCTTCCTATTTGAAATGTATCTGCATTAGATTATAATTGCCTACAAATGTATATAACTATACAATTATTTCTATCAATTCATTCAATGCCCCAATAAATTGAAAATCAACTTGATTCTTTTTTGTCTTCCAACAAAGCCTGCTTTGAAGTCTGCAATTATTCACAATAATTACCAGAGAAGTTTTCAGCAAAGGAGCCTTGGTAGAGTCAGAAAGAACGACCTTATTCGATCACAAACTGAACACAGCAGCTGCGCCGCTGGCAGAAGATATATAACCTGCACTCATGGTGGTTTCCCTGCCTCCATCATAATCCGCTATATACTGATCCAATTATTGCACAAAAAGCCTTTTTCTTATAGCACGCTCTCCTTTTCACTTCTGTCTCACTCTGCATTGGAGAAAAAAAATCTTGTGGATGGAATGCTTATTGCTTTTCAAATATTTCATGCGAAAATGCCATTTACACCCACAGCCACTGCTGCCTTCTCTTTCTCCCTTCTTTTGCAAGACGAGGAGGGGAGGACAGAGAGAAAAAACAAATTGAAGAATTTCTCAAGATATTTAAGTCAGAACTTCATTGTGCTATAGTTTTTTATGTTTAGGCTCATATGCCAGATAACAGACTTTGATTTTGTCCTGATAATTCACATGACCATTAAAAACTTGAATCTCGCAGGCATGGAAGTGTAACAAACTCAGCTTAGAGAGGAAAGGTCTCTCCAGTAAAGTTCTTCAGAAGCATGACCACATTAGCACTTTAGAAAAAAATAGGAAAGAATATAGTGCCTTAGTTTGATGAAGAGTTGGAAAGTATGTTGCAATATTTTCCTTCCAAACAATACTGTTGTGTAACTTTTCTAAGCTTTTTCAGTTAACATGTAAAACAAATAAACAAATTCCTTGGGGAAAAAAAAAAATAAAACCCTAGTGCCATATTGGAAACATTGCATCTTAAACATCTGTTTCTTTATTCACTTTTCAGTTACACTCCGACAAGCAACTAAAAAAAGCCTGTCTTGCCCCTTTCCCCAACCACTTTTCTTAGCTGGAAATCGTATAAAACCCAACTATATTGGGAAGCCAGGCATGATGGAAAGCACTTAGGATACTTTTTAAACAAATAAGAAGTGAAAAAAGCTGTTTACAGGGCTCGTGTTCTCTCACATGAGCCATCAGTAACCCTCATTTCCGTCTTCAGAGCACAGAATAATTTTCCCAATGAATATATTTATAAACAAATATAGAAATAATTAGATAATGTGTCTGAAGAGAAGGGAGCTCCTCCTAACCACACATATGGAATGGACAGACAGGCAAAGACAGCCTGTGTTGCTTGCTAAATAATGTTTAGAAATAAACAACCTTAATTGAACATGTCTTGCTTTTGAACAATTTTGTAAAACTCTCAGTGGCTCAAATGCACAATGGAAGTGCATGAAAAAAAAGATCATTGTTATTCTTCCACTTACATTAGTAAGCCAGTGCTGAAGAATAGGAAGGTGCAGGGTGAGAAGGTCAAGGTATTAGGAGAAAGTTACTAGATTTGCAATATGATTTGTTTTCATACCCTTACTGCTTTCTCACTGTAAAACCATCCTGATTTTTATTAAGATAATACTCTTCACATCATGGTGCAACCTCCACATACAGGGAAATCCATAATAAAATCTTGAAACCAATACCTTTTTTTTTTCTTTGATAGGGAGACACTTCTCTTCAAAAAGACAATGTAAGCCTTCAGGAAAAAATATGCAAGAGTATGTCATCACTCAGCTGTTTAACTGCTGTGCACTCATATTTCTTAGATTTACCTTAAAGACAGTTATCTTTTTGTTTGGCTGTAGTTTTTTTGGTCAAGGGCTTTAATAAATACATCTTAGAAGCGTCGTTGGGTGTCAGAGTATTACTGAAAATGGTAATATTGAGAGACACACTGAAGGAATATTCACACTTGCATACAACCAATATACTGTGTCAAACCTAAACAAAACACTTAGCAGGTCAAGCCCAGAAGTGTGAAAATCCTTGACTAATATGAACATAATTTAATTATTTAAGAAGCCTGGGGAAAATGTTCTGAAGTCTAAATTTTTCATTTCCCTTACAAACATTATCATCTCCATTTAACCATTGCACTGAAATAAAAAAAAGCTAAGCTTGAGGTCTACGGAAAGTGTTTCACGAAAACCCAGAGTTTTGGATCCCACTGAAATCAGTGCTAGTTGGGACATTAAACACCTTTCTGGATTTCATTATCTCTACCATTCAAAGCCTGTTAGTCATGGAACACACTGCTGTTATCAAAAGGAACAGATTGCTACACATCAGCTGTCCATGGCAACTCTGTGAGCAAAGCCCTGCTCGCACATCCTGTGGCTCAGCCTGCCCATGGCAGGGCTGTGCACGCACAATACCCGGATGGGAAGCATGGCTGCAGGGAAGCTGAGGACTGAAAAAGTTTTGCAACATTTTTAAGCATTCTTGCTTAGTGGAGCTAAAACAGATTTGGGGAAACACCCACTAAGAGCTATTTTAGGTTTACAAAGGAAGCTCAAAAGATTGAAACACGCTGTTCTATGCCAGACAAACATTTGAGTAAGTTTAAATTTAGATGTTTGTTTCCGAAACAACTATAAATGTCTCATGGCACTTATATATTAACTATCGTATTCAACCAGCAGAAAGAACCAGCAAGCCTGAGTCTACCTGTAAGAATACAAATTATAACCCTAAATAACGCTACAATAACATTATCACACAGCATTTTTACTGCAAAATGGAAATATATCATGAATCCCTAGTAAAGGATAGCTCCATAGTTAAACAATGGTCAAAGAGTGATGGATTTCCAGCACTGTCTTTGGAAAACAATCCTGAACTACACAGGTCTCTGAAGACATCTGTGGAGGAAGGGAGTGCAAAGGAAGCAATAATCACTTGCACAAAATGCCCCCCTTATCTAAAGAAGATTTTGTACCAAACCAAAATCACCTCCCAAAAATAACCTTAGTACAAGAATACAGGGAGACATGGTGAAACTCCTTCATTGTTTGCAAGCGGTAAAGCCCAGGTGTGGACAATTGGCATTTTCCCCCTGTGAGACTGAACTAATTCTGCAGCAAGCAGGGCCACAGGAAATCAATGGTTTGTCTCAAAAATGGCAGGAAAAGGAACATCACCTGAAGTATTACACTTCTTGGTGGTTTTGGGGTTTTTTGTTTGGTGGTTTTTTTGTTTGGTTTTTTCCGGATTTGTTTCTTTGGTTTTTTTTGTTGTTGCTTTTTTTCTGTTGTTTGTTTTTTTGGTTATTGTTTGGGTTTTTGTTTGTTGTTATTGGTTTTCTCTTTTGAATTTGTTTTTCTGGGGGTGGGGCGCTGCTTTTTTAAAGACTGTAACTGTATCTTGACAGTGATATTTTGGAAAACCATTCACTCTTTTACAGACATGGAAAATGAATGTAACAAATTGCAGAGTTAGGATCAGAAAACCATGCAAGACCTTTTTCACTTAAATGCCTATAATATTTTAGAATTTTGTTTTGTTTCTCACTTCAGGCTTTGCCCATCAAATGTTTTGTCCCTGTCCTTAATTTGTATTTATTTGTTACCTCTTCCTTGTCTGGTGCCACACAATTTTTGGATCTTTCTTTCTTTCTCTCTGCCCTGTAACCCTGGCGCCTGGTTCCTCTCTTCCTACTTAGAAGGATTTAGCAAATCTGTTTCCTTCCCCTCTTCCTTTAGTGGCTGATAGGTCTGGTTGATTTAGCCAATAACTCTTCCTTTGTGGTATTTCTTGATTTCTCTACTCTGCTTATACATCAACAAATCCACTTAGGAAAAAAAAAAAGGTCTTTAGAACAAGAAGGTAGAATTGCTGATTTGTGAAAGAGGATGAAAACCTCAGCTCAGTATCAACAAAAAGTCAACTGCCCAGTAAGAAAAAAAAAAGGGAACAGGCCCAAGGATCTCCAAAGTGGCCACCTGGAACCCACAGGTCACATTGTAAAGTTCAGCTCATTTAGAAAATTAAATAAGGCTAGTATAGCTCACCTATTTCAAAAGTCTTATATTTTGTGAAGAATTTATGCAACTTTTAAAGGAAAACTAAGAATTCAAATCACTTACACTGGACTTCTAACAGAAGGTTATAAATTACTGGATGATCATTAGAAACACTGTACAGCCTCATATTTCATCACAGTTAGGAGAGAAATAAAGAAACCAGAACTCTGCCTCATATTTAGTTCCTCAAATGTTTCAAGTGAGAGAATAATCATAAATAGCAGTAGATTATCCATGAGTACCTGAAGCCATCTTCCAAAAAAACCCACTATCCAAAAGGCTGTATCTGCTAAGAAGCCTATTTCCCAGACATCAACAGTGATGGGTCCTTCCAGTAGTCAAAATCAGCTTTGTTTTTAATTAAGTGAACTTTTTTCTTTTCAGAGACAGAAGGCGGCTTGCATTTTTTCTGTAATGCCAGTCAAGGAAGCTTGTACATATTTCATGACACAAGAATTACTTTTAAAATTCAGCCCTAAAAAATATGTATACAATAACACTTCTTAAAAATAATTTATATTTTTGACTTCTGGTCAAGTTTGGTCCAGGTTTTGAAGGGAAAAGCACTGCTGGTTTCAGTGCTGTTAAACAAACAGAAGTAAAGGCATATAATCTATCACATGAACATTACAGAGTTTACTAAATTGGTCCAGTTCCTCCTCAGTTTACTGTAATTGCAAGTTCTGCTCTCCCCAAATTAAAGTGAAAAAATACTTTCCCTACCTTTTTTAAAAAACAAAAGTACTGACGTGAATGTATTAGGGAAAACATACAAGGTGGGCAACATATATTCCCCTGTTGGAAAATACAAGTAAAATACAGGTGGCAGAGAAAGAACAGTCTTTATAAACAGAACAATAAATCCAAATTCACCTTCCAAACATTTGAAAGTACTTAGATATGTGTGCCTTAAGCCTCTTACAAGTACCTGTGAAGTATATAATCCAAATATATAGGGAATAAAATGTATTGTGTATGCACATCTCTGAAACACAAGAGACAGGAATCTGAAGTGTACAATATTAACATCTGGAAGAAACTGTAAGAAGTATTCAGAGAAGCAGATTTTGTATCTTTAAAATCCTACTTAAATGCTAGGATTTGCAGTCCTCCCACTATTGTTAAACTATCACAGAACCCTTAACTGAAGAAGCTGTTAGGACTAGATTTTTATACATCCATCTACAGTAAAAAAAAACCAAAAACCAGTTTACTACAAGACAACATTCTACAAAAAGGAACCTCAAGACAGATACTCTTATCTACTTTTCATCCTCAACCAATACATCAACCACATATGATAACAGTTGGCAGGACAACTTCAAGGGAAAAGCAATCCAAGGTCAGCTCATGAAAGAAACCTTTTACTGGATGACAGTGGCACTCTGAACCTCCTTTGGCTACTGGTAACATCATTGTTGTCAGCTCAGCACTGAAGCAATGATTCCAAACATGGAATTAGTACAATAAATTCATTCATACAGTTTAAGAGGGCAGAAAAATGCCTAAAAGCATGGTAAGATTGCAGTATTCCAGCAGCCTCTTCTCAAGGACATTTGAAGTATATTTTACTAGTTCTACATCCACGAAGACAGGCAAAAAGCCCAAGAAATTCACTCATGACTCCAGACCTTTCAAAACACCAAGCTGTCTTTTAACTTTTCTTAACTCATGGAAGACATCTGTCTACGGCTCAGTAACCCAGCAGTTACATGGAGCAGCCCTGGATGTCCTTTCAGTCAGCATCAGGCACAAGGAAAGAAATTACTGCCCATCTCTTAATTTTCTACGGCCCAGCTGTTCATATTTCCCCTCAGTGTTTTTATCAGATAAAACCGTATTGCATGATAGCACAAAGCTCTCTACAGTGTCTGAAATACCTCCTCAACCCCAGAAGGAAGCTTCATTGTTTATATTACATTTTACATTCTTTTTCAGTCACACTTCTATTTAATAACAACAAGAACAAAAATTTACGGTTTGTGGCCAATATTTATATTTTCCATTTGGTAGTTCTGATCATTTTTCTTACAGAGTAGAGCTAAAACTGACTTGGCAGGCTGGATTTATCAGCATTTCATCTGCTAAACCATTCCAGCTAGAAAGCCAACTATATTGTCAACAGTTTTAAGAAGCAAGCTTCTGCTTGTACTATGTGAGAAACTCAAAAAGAACACAAGATCAAAACAAACAAGAAAATATAAGTAGGGCTGGGGGGAATCCAAACAGTTCAACATTTAAAGACTTGTTTTTTGTAATCCCTAAAATGGAAGTTTATCTAGTGCCAAGTATTTTAACAAGACAATTTTCTTTTTTAAATAGCAATACACTTCCCAAGCTCCCAAAGCATCTTCCACACTACTGTACCAGGAAGGACATGAAGCACACTCAAAAATTTCACCTACAGTTCTGGTAGCTGCCAAATGTAACAGGTTTTCAAATATTGACTCCCCAAAGTAAAACAGTCATTCATCACTACCAGAAACACAGATTTTACAGGACTAATTTGGTCTTAAATGATAATTTCTGTGAAAAACAACACAATTATACAGATCAAAATTTCAGGAACAGTTGTACTGACAATAGACAAAAATGAAATTATATGTTTCTGAATAGAACACAACAGTAAATATTGATTTCAATGCCAAAATATGTGATTGTATGAATGTATAATGAAATATTTGGACAGCTTTGCTGTGCACTGTATTTATTTATAGATTTAATAATCCCTAGTTTATTAACAGTTGCAATAAGATCCTATTTTAATACCAAATTCTTCAATCTTCTTTTAATCCATCAACCAAATCTTGGATCTCAAGATAGAAGTCTCCATTAGTCACAAGAGATTTCAGTTGCTTTATCAAGAAAACAACTCTAAACAATACAGTATAAGTAAAATTTTGTACTGTTAAAGATGTTGATCCTCTCAGGAGAATCACCTTAAAACTCTTACTTTCCTTCAGAGCATTCTCCCTCTAGGTCCTGATACCTGCTCCTGAAAAATTCTCATTTCTAAGCTAGAGTCCTCAGATCATCGCCATTAATGATCACTACCAAATTCAACATATCTAATGAAAATGTGCATTAGTTGACAAACAAGGGTATTACACTCCTACTGCACCTACTTTAGGCAAAAGGACTGTGGTATTACAAACAAATAAGAAAAAGACGGGGGCAGAATAGGAGAGGAGACCTCCCGCATCCTATGTCTCAATATCCTGAAGATGTGATTATGGACAAACTGGGACAGGAACATGGACACAAAGAACAGCACACTCACCATTTCCTGAGATGCATACTTTGGATCTTCGGGATCAACTGACCAGTAGCAATAGTCAAAGCTGAAGGCCACAGTTTTTTCTCTCGAGTCCCAACTGCTGTCAAGCCTACTGTCAACCTGACAATAAAAGGAAAAAGACAGAAAGACCAAGTCACTCTGAAGCTGACCAAAAAACACTTACAGTTAACGGGAAGTTTATCTAGGATGCGTCTTGTCAAAAAGGAATGGCAAAGAGTTTAACCTCTTTATTCAATTTTCTCTGGTGCTTAGAGTGAGGTGGAGACATCCATGACAAACCTGGCCCAGCTCTCACAGCCCCATGGCCACACCAGAGCCTCCCCAGGCCAAGCACCAGAACAGACAGTGTCACTCCCACAGGGTATGTTTCTCTGAGGGCTTTGTCACACGTATAGGGAATTGGGAAAAAGTATTTCACAAGTAGTGAGCCTCAGGCTCTGCAAATACAGCCTTTAAAAAGAGAAGATACAGAAAACAAGCAACACTTTACGTCTACAAGTCCTCTCATACCCTAATATTTTCCCCTCTTCTTTCTTTAAAAAGAAATACATACAATTAATAAAAAAGTAATTATAATGAAAAAAGACAAGTAGTTCAAAATGTTTAATTCAATTTTTGCCAAGATTTCTCTTCAAAACCTGGTGTATTATTTGTCTTGAACCAGCAACCTGAAATAAGTAGGTTGCTTGCAGATATGAAGAAAAAGGAGACAAGGTATGCAAAGTCCATCCATCTTCTAAGATCCCCGCAGTAATCTCACAGTTCATTCTTTTGACTTTTGAGCAGAAACATACTTGACAACATGAATTGCTTTGCTCCCGTTCTACTAATTTAGTGAAGGACTGTGGCAGTTCAAAAGCCTAAACCAGAGTCCCCGTGCAAGCAGGCTCCAGAGCTCTCAAGGAAGATGATGCCTGCATTCAGTTTATTCTTATAGCTCTTGGTCTTTTACCAAGGCCTGAAGTGTAGCTTTACACAATTTGTTCTATTTCATGCAAATTAATTGCACTCTGAGTGCAAATATGAAAAGAGGAGAGATACAGGGATAGAAATTATCCAGATGTTAGTAGCAGTAAGATATGCAAAAATCCTTAACAATTTACTAAAAGCTTTGAATGATGGTATGTAACAGGATTGAGGAACCTTTGACAAAAAAAACAACATACAGACAAATACTTGTTACATCACTTCTCAAACCTCCCCCCCAAAGCCCACGAACTAACCCCAAACCAGAACAATCTTACCCCACACTTTTGCTGCAAAAATTCTAGGGCTGTGCCTGTTTAAACTTCTCCCTTAATATTTCCATTAGAATGATCCAATATCCAAGCAAACAGAGAAAAGTACCAGGGTATCAGGATCCACATATGGGAAAGAGAAGACAACAAAAAGCATACCTTTATATTTCTGACTTTTGCCACTTTGTCATCAACTTCTACAATCACTCTTCCTCCTTCCGCTCTCTCTCTGGAAACAGAACACATTTAAAAAATCCATTTAAAATATTAAGAAACAGAGAGGTACATGTGAAATTTCTAAACTTCAGAACTTACTGTTTACTTTAGAAAACTGCAAATCAGAGCTATAATACAGATACAGTGTGAAGACACACATTCATTTGAGAATAGATGTACATATATCTCCTGATAATCAGCTAGATCAGTATCAAGAGGTCAGTTAAAAACTAGGTCAGATAAAACAAGAGTTAGAAAATTCAAACCCAGCTGACAACCGCTCGTTCAGCTAGCCCTAGATCTTTAACAGACTCCTTTACATGTGTGCAGAAGTATTTAGTCCCCCACCGATTACAATCTGCCTTCTCTGAGGGCTCTAACTTCCAGGTGGCACAAAGCACAACATGTCTTGCCTTTGGGGTGTCTCCTCGGTTTTTACCCCATGCTTTCTGTACCTAAACAACACTCAAAACAATGCCTTAGGACAGTTAAGACTTCCATGAAGACAACCACTGTAGCATTTGAGCTTTCCAAGCACAAAGAGGCTTTAAGCACATTTCTGAGCATAGCTGTTCCCATTTTGCAGACAGAAATAATGCTTTACCTTAGAGTCTCTTGCTTCACAGTACTGATTTCTGAGGTACCCTCACTGAGACAGACTGAACTTGGTATTGCCTGCACTACATACTTACACATGACACTTCACACAGAAAATACAAGCACAGCTCCCAGAGATTTTAGTTAAGCTGTGAGTGTTCAGTTGCTCAACACATCAGTCACCCGAGCCCCAGGTCAGATCCCAAGAGAAAGAGAAACACATTATGTACAGCTGGGTACCAAATGTTGCATTATGTACAGCTGAGTACTGAGCAGAGGCTCCCTAAAGAGCAAACGAACAAGGAACAGTGCCTAAGGACACAGGCTGTGAGTACCTAAGGTAGAAATGTGCAACTGATGCATTTAACCTGTACATGTGTAACTTCATAGATGTTTTGACAAGCAAATGCTTTCCAATGGAAGTTACTTAGGGGACTTTCATATCCATGTACAGATCTCTGCCAGGTGAGCTAATGGACAAAGCTGGCAATTACCCTGTACACCAGATTTTATTTAAGAGGCAATGGGATATTTTGAAAGAAGTTTACGGCATTTTAAGACCAGCAGAAGACAGACAAAACCAAAGGGATCCTTTAGGAGAGAGCTTGCTTCAGTTACACATACTCTTTCCTTCACTGCCCACGTATGACCTTGGCCCTATCCTGCTTCCCAATCCCATGAGCATCCTTAATTTTCAGTCCTTAACCCTCCAGTCTTATCAGCCTAAACAGTTCATGGAGTTCCTACCCTTCTCCTCCTATGCACACAAGTCAGTCCCTATGGGCGTCTCATAGGGATACCCTATGTGTTCTCACTGACGTCATCCATCTTGCCCAGGGCAGTCTCCAACTGCTCTGCAGGTCTCATGTCCCTTCTCCTACTGCATTGTAATTAGACATGGGCTGATGGCTCTGCTCCAAAGATACATAATCCTGCTCTTTTTGTCAGTTCTTCCAGTGTCTAACTCAAGTTTGCTTGTACACTCCACAATTAAACCAGTGCATCTTCCTGGACACCTGCTGAGGTCAGCAAACAGATCATTGAGAATGAATCAGAGAGAAGACCTTGCTCTCAGGTCTCATTCCTGGGCTTCAATTGTGACTTGGACAACAGTGAGCTCAACTTATTAAAGCAATACACAAACAATGAGGGTGTTTGGGTGTTTTTGTTTGTTTGTTTGTTTTTTTACTGAAGGGGATGATGCAAGCACAATTTGGTCAACATTAGAGAATACAAACTGAGACAAAGCAGACCCCTTAAAAATTTTACCTGCTATGTTATTACAAGTCTGCACTGAGCACGTTAAAGAGTTTTAGTTAGAACTTGGGCAGAAACGGGTAGATTCAGATGGGAATCACATCAGATTTCGAATTTTAAAATAAATTGGGGAATTCAAATAAAAGATCCCCCTAAATAGTTTTTATATATTTTAAAACATAATTTCCCCATAACCTTATCTCCTCCGGCAGCTGAACTTTCTGGGTAAAGATTAAAAATAATTTTAAGAAACCTAGTCTGAAACAGGCATTCATGAATAGAACATTTGTACTCAAATGGTTGAAATCTGGAAAAGCTTTTAATAGTTTTAAATGCCACGGTATTCTAATTGCAGAAGTAAGGCGACCTCAACAACAAACAGTGTTCTCAACCCAAGCTATAATATTACATGAAACTCACTGCCTTCACTCCACACGTTATATATAAGCCTACGAACAAGTGACTTTACACTGTGGGTTCTTACAGACTGATGCTCTCACATGCTACAGTCATTACTAAAGATTAAAGAAGAAATTCCAAACATAAAATCTTTGAGATACAAAAATTTTCAGGATATAAAAAATGTTATACTCATATTTACAAATCTACTTATATTGAAATAAACATAAACCCAGTGAAATACAAACAACACAAAATGAAATTGCCACCTTTCACCACAGGGTATCAAAGATTCCACACTACGCAGACATGAAGTGCTATGCAGCAATCAAGTACCTTTGTTCAAGTCTCACAAAACAAGAAAGCCGTCAGCAAACAGGGACAGAACTAAAATCTCCCCTTGCTCTGCATGCATATTCACAGCACCCAGACTTTTATCTTAACTACAGTCTGTTTCTGAAAAAGGCAATTTCTCTTTGCTGCTCCAACCTCCCACATGTGTTTCCACTTTCTAGCAATCACACACCCATGAAATTACTCAGACCGGCTGTGATCAGGGAAAAAACCCCACACCAAAATAAATAATCAAGGTGTCACAGGACTTGCAAGCCCTTCCAGAGCACTGAGCACAGCGGTCACACAAGTTGCTGAGCCAAAGGAAGAGAAAGGGCAGGAACACGTGGTGGTGGGAACGGAGACTCCTCCCGTCTGCTGGCAGAGACCACGGAGCATTAACAAAGCAACCTATAGCTGCCTCCAGCTCTACAGACTGTGCCTGTGAACTCCCTGTAAACACACGTTTCTATCATGCTTTATTAAGGTCCAAACCAGAGAACTTTGGGAAAGAAAGCACAGTTTCCCATCTAAAGCCCAGAAGGAAAAACAGATTCACAGTTGTTCTAGATATTTTGACCTTAACTCCTGACTGCAAACACTACAAAAGCTCTCTCAGCAAAACCTGTTTGTCAGTACAGTCTTACACATACGTGCAACAGTTTGCAATTGAATGAGAAAGCAACCCATCATCCTTAGGAATGGGTGCTCTGCTCCACAGGTATGAAAACTGTGGTCTTTGTACCAATAAAATCAACTTCAAAGTACGCTTCTCTGGTAGCACATTTGACTTCTGCTGCTCAGAAGTCACTGTGGTCCTAACATTTAGTTTCCCCACTTCTTGAAAAATGCATGCTGTGTTTGGGAAATGCCTCTCCTAAATGACTTTCCATGAAAACAGGTTACCTGTACAAATACAAAGCTGTAGAAAGACCACAAAATGGTGCTTGTCCCAGCAAAGACCTGGATCTTCTTAGTCACAGAAGGCTTTAGAAAAATGCAGACCCAGCAACAGAACAGTGACACAAGTACTGTAGACACAAGTACGCAGTGGCTGGCCTGTAATGGGGAGCTACAAGAGAGACCTGACAGAAACAAAGCTGCTGCAGCAGTCCAGAAAACATGGGCAGCCCAAAGGAAATCTCATACCATTTGCTGTTGCTATGACAAATCATTTTTGCAGGGAACATTTAAAGCCAATGCAACCTCACAGGGCCAAAGTCACTCTGCAAGAATGACCCAGTGGGAAAGAATCATGGGAGGATCAAGACCCCAGAGAGACACTTCCACAGCTTGCTGGATCTCACTGAGATGAGTTCAGACAGAGACCAGAAGTGAAAGGAGGTATGCAAAGCTGGAGGAAGCAGTGGGTGGAAAGAAAGGGGGAAGTTGTTTATTTCATACGTTCTAAAATTTGCCCCACTTCTCCTCCACCCTCTCAAATAACAGTCAGGCACTTGGAGAACAAAGCAGCTGACTTTTTAAAAGTCGCCTGTTTGTTTTAGGAACATGTACATATGATAAAGCAAAAATACTGTAGTCATTAGCAGTAGACATGTCGTGCAACAAAACAGCTTCTACAAATACAAAGTACTCACCAAAGTAATCAAACATACCAAAGCCAATGTATACAACTCAAGTACAAGAATATTCTTAAATAATTTCTTTAAAAATTGAGTATGTCTACTCACACAAGCTTTGAAAATAATCCTGCAATGTAATCACTGCAAGTATTTATGCTTTCCTGCCAATTCCCACCACCCAAGTTAACTCCAAACCCAATCTCAACCTGTACAGAAGCACAGTCCCTCAAAAGCAGTGTGTCAAGAATATCAATCCCTCCCCTCTTGCAGAGGCTCTTCTAGAAAAAAAAAGTAGCCTTGTGTGGCAGGATGTATGCCAGCAGTCACTCCTGCTGCCTCTTGGACTGTCACTTCCCAGGATGTGACCCATACCTATGGCAGCCTTTAAGGCAGACATTTACCACCTCTACCTGGGGACAATTTGTGCCATCTAATGGCACACCTAGGCAATCACCATGCCAGCAGCTTATGTATAACCCCAAAGCAAATCTAGCCCAAGTATTTTCTTGGTCGTGAAGTCTAAAGGTTTTATGGAGAAAACTTCAGTTAGTCAGGTTTATCTTTTCCATTAACAGCATATTATACAATGTCTCTGACTCTTGTTTATTGGCAGCCTTGGCTTTCAGCCATTAGAGCTTCTGCACTCTACGACAAGTTAAAGTACCTACAACCACAGCTTTCCCAAACACAGCATCCCTCCACAACGCCAGCATAATGTGTATCCTTATACCTGCTGCTGTAACCTGTGAAAGTCGAGGTGCTAATAGTATAAACATCCTCATTTTGGCCAGTGTAGGAATTTTTTTATATGTAAAAAATAAGTATCAACAATCAATTAAATTTATCTAAGATTAATTTTCACTGTTTCTCATTATTCTCATTACCCAATACCATTTTGGATATTTCTCTTTAAAGTCAAAATTGTTTCACTGTGCCTTGCAAATGGGAGTGCACACCCAGTCAGCAATCCTCCTACCAAATTCAGAACAGATGTTTATAAATAATTCTAAACTCTCTGTTGAAGCCAAGTACACAGAGTTCACCAAGACAGCACGCTGCTATACTAGACATGCTGCCCAAGTAATTTTTGGAAGCTACTCCCAGCTGCATGGAGCTTTCATTGGCTCTCATAATGCCTAACACAATCTGAAAGTCAAAAATCACCAGTCTTAGTGATAATCATTACTCTTGTGTGGTTCCCCCATTCTCCTTTACAAAAACTATATAGTAATAAAACTATGACTATTTGGTGCAGATACAAACATGAAGCATCTTCCTTCAAAAAAACAAGTCAGAAATACTCCTGATGATACAGCGGTGCTTTGAATTGTTGTGGAATAATGCTGCTTTCCTTTCATGCAGAGGCATGGAGGGGAGGAGGGAAGAGGAGAGTAAAAAGTCTTCTTCATCTGTCATACCACTAACATTTAAAGAAGCATGAAATAAGGAGGATTTAAAACAAAGCTACAGTCCAGTCAGTGCTGTTTCATCCACCCTTGATTTTGCAGCTGTTTGCTGAGCAATGACATAGTATAACTCAGACTTTTACATCAAAGGAATTCTGTACAAATGCCATGTTTTCCATGCAAACCAGAATTAGAATAAAGAAGTCAGTTTTCGTTCCACCTGAACAGAACTCCAATCTGGAACCATAGTTAAATAAATGGCTGTGATACTGAATGCTGTGATGTGCTGTCTCACCCTTCTTGCTTTGGTACCTCTTCCATTTTATTATTTTTTTATTATTAAAAGTAGCTACTATAGTAGATGCTTAAATTTTAGAAACAGAAGGGCAAAAGTCTTATTTTCTTTTAAATATATGCTACAGATAGGAAGGTGGCAGTAAAATTTTAGAAGTGCACTGCTTTCTAAAGTTCACCTAAAGCACTGGATTGAAGAAGAGGAAATCCTGGAAATCCTACCCAAAACTTACGTAAATTCTCTGAGCCCAGTGGTAATGTCTCACCATGTACTGCACAAAGATTAGCATCCAAGGACTGTACCATTCCCCAGGGGAGATGCGACCTCTGTGCGTGAAATCACATCACCTTACACTACTACAACTCCTCTCAGGTAGGGTGTGTAGTCTTAGAGAATGAAACCACCCAGCAAAGACATGGCTCCAGCCAGGTTATTTAATGCCATTGTGCCTCCTTTTCCTTTGCTGCATACAATAGTCTGGTCCCTCCTCCAAAACATTCTACACCCATAAAGTATTCTTAGGACCTGGGAGGAAATATGTTCTAAGAAAATGCAAAATATTAGGAGAAAAGAGAAGGCTTCCAAAAACTGGTTTTGCTTTTGGTGTTTCAGGACATTGTTGTAACTGCTTTTGCATGGGCAACAAGGTAAAAGACAGCCTCTTACTCTGGGCGGGAAACCATCACTAGCTAACGCTTTGTGTTCCTCGCTTAAATGAGTACAAACACATCAGCAGAAGTTTCATCTTCCACGGAATGGGCAGTGGTGGCCACTCAGTATATCATAGAATATTCTGAGTTGGAAGACACCCACAAGGATCCTTGAGACCAACTCTTAAATGAAAGGCCCATATGGGGATCAAAACTACAACCTATCAGCACCCTGCTCTAACCAGCTGAGCCTATCTCAGGGTCATGCAGAGTTCTGCTCTTTTAAGAAGCTAGAAAGTCTGCCCTTTACCAAACTTAGAAAGCTTGGTTCATGCAACTGCAAGAAAAATACATCTGGGAAAAGCTGCTGATGCAGTACCCTTATAAAGTCACAGATGTGGCTTATGAAAACCACCTGCTAATGCCAAGAACAGATGCTAAGAGAAAAGAGCAGCCACCTCAATGATAGTTTCCATGAAACTTTAAATAATAGACTAAGTAAAAGAAAATAACTAATTTGATGGGGGGGAGGGAATGTCAATATAACCTTAACAGGATACACAAATGTTAAAATGCATTTCTTTGGAGAGGGACTTCCTTTATAAAACAAAATTAAATACCAACTTTTCTTTTAAAAATCCTAGCTCTGCTGTGGAAAAGAAGCTTGAAATCATGAGTTATGCATAAACAAGGCAGTTTGTACAGATTTTCAGACAACAAAATACTCTTGAAAGCCTGAGACAGCTCTTTCCCACCATCAGGTACCAATCCAAAACCCCATGGCTTTTGAGACAGAGTTCAACTACCACTTCAAGAAAGGACTGTTGAATAACAGAGGGACACAGAGGGACAATACTCACTGAATCACTACAGCAGATAAAAGGAGATAAAAGCTGTCATTTCTCTCTGTGTGAGAGGGTGACAGCAACAAAGTCACAAGAAATATACATACAAAAATATACAAGAAGGAGAACAACAACCAGCTCCAATCTGCTGTTGCTTTAACTTTATTTTGATAAGGCATTTAATATCTGCTATGCATAAGGTTCAAGGAATGCTTTTTACAAAATTTACTACAAGTTATCACTCTTGTCAGCAGTAGACCACATTGCTGTATCTAAGTTCTTGTGGTTACACACAAACATGTAGGATGGCTAATAGTACAGTCTATAAAACAGCAATAAATCTTCCTTGCAAAATAATCCTTCTTTTGTTTACGATAATGTGATTGCAAAGAACAAAGGAGATAGAGCACAGCAGACTAGTTAGCAAAGTAAAAACCAATAGTGATTTACTTTACATCATTACTAAAATGATCTGAAAGTAATTTTATTTTTCCACATAGCTTTCTTTTTGATTAGAAATAGATTATAAATATTCACATCATGATGCACCCATCAACTGAGCTCCTTTCTCAGCTATTCAGTGAAGCTGTGCTCAGCACACGGCTCAGGTCAGCCTTGCATACAAAGCCATTTTCTAGAAACTCTGAGTGGGAAACTTTCCCTCCATATTCCCTCCTAGGTATGGGCTTGCTCACCTGAGTTCTTAGGACCTCAGACTTAACTCCTCCTTCCTGTCCTGTCCTCAAGCCTCATTAAGTGCTGCATTCCAGGAAGGCAATTAGAGGAATATGTCATACAGAGCAGCAGTAATGAGGAAAACAACTGTTGCAGCTCAGACTATGATAGTAAACACCTGCCCTGCCAGAAGTGTGGTTCAGCTTTGCCACCTGGGACTACCCAGACATTTCTTTGATGCTTTCATTTGCCAGAGTGTAGAGGATAAGGTCAGGAACTCCTGAGGGGACTGGGGAATATGTAGCTGGCCAGGACGCTTCAAGTTACGGCTCAGAAACAATGCAAAGCAGAAAAAAAGACAAAGGGCAACTTTTGGATCAATTAATCTGTTTAACAACTCTTTCAGGTGACACGACTGTGAGGTTCATAGAGGATGGGAAAGTTCATTTGTGAGTTATTAAAGACACCAAGAAAGACTCTCTCAAATAAGAACTCTCTCCTTTTCCAGGCCACAGCAGCAGCTGAAAACTGGAGATGGTATTTTCAACAGCAGAGTGTCTTATGTTTTGCTCAGTCCTGCACAAGTAACTCCCAAACTTCAGGGTACCATCCCGGAAGGAATGTACTCCAAAATTTCAAAAGGCATCACAAGGCAACTTGGATGCCCTAGTGTCAAATTTTTAACTAACAACACTGTAACTTTACAATTGAACTAAAGCAACTTGCTGTGAATAACTTTACCCAGGTCTCAATCCACAATTCATGAAGGAATGCAATATCTTCTAGTCACTGGTGCATGCTAAGAAGAGAATCCTCTAGAAATGCATGAGACTCTTCATTGTGGTACAGACCACTGTTTTATAAAAAACGCTTCTTTCCTATCTCTGATTTATGTAGCAGCTCTCAAAGTACACTGTGATAAAGGACTGAATGCTGGGTCCCCACAAGTGAACTGAGACCAGCTGGATGGAGAGCAGAAGATGCAGTGGATCAGGGAGGGAAAGGCATGAAGCAGCTGAGCTCCGTCCTGGTCCCAACACAATGCTGCCCTGGACACATGGATCCCTCCCTTCCCAGAGCGCCTCCCATGCACAAACAGCCCTCCCTCTCTCCTCTTACATAACACAGGGCTGAGATACTCTATGAGAGCAATCAGCAGGCACAAGTAGGTACTAGAGTCATGAGGGGTTACCACAGTGAAGGGACAAACAAGTTTGAACCTAGCAGCACAGAGAAACTAAAATTGGTTTCTGCTGGCCTACAAAAAAGAGTAAAAGGACATGTCCAACACTGCAGGTGTTTCTGTAGCATACAAACACCCAAGACAGCATTAAGAGAGCTACCCTGGCACAAGGAGAGCCCTGGACACAGCACTGAAATATCTGAATACTTTCTCAGCCAGTGACACCATTTCCAGGTCTGGAGGGTGAGGTCTCCCATCACAGCACCACACTGTAGACTACAGCGTTGGCATCCTCCACAAAGCAATCAAAAAAGAAAGAGGAACAACATTCCTAGCTCACATAGTTACACGCTAGCATTCAAAGTGTTTCCATCAACAGCTTCTGACTGACAGCCAAAAATAACATTACACTTCCTTACAAGAGTCTCACATCCAATAGAACAAGCATTAAGATGTCCGGAAACAAACCATAAAGGGATTTAATCAGTTCCCAGCTCCTATTTAATACCTGATTATTACCATTGGCTATAGACAATTTACAGCGCCCATTCAGGCTTCCATATTTCATTCTAAGGGGAAAATGTATTTACACAAAACAAGTATCCATGTAACCACAAAGTAACAGATCTTTTTTAGTATGTAGAATAGTAAATGTGTACTTAAGACTTTTTAAAGTTACTCCAGGGAATATATTTGAGTGAATTTACACCCAGAACTATATTTTGGTGATAAAAAAGTCATTTAGTCTGTTACAGAATGACTGATAGCATCATGAAGAACATTGGCTACAGGCTGCTTAAGCTTTAGGCAATGGAAAAACTTCTGCATTTTGTGTAACCATGCTTGCTTTGTAACTATCATGGATTATTTGGGAATAGGAGTTTTCTGTCAAAGAACGCACTGTGATGGATGCCATATAGATACAGAACAAAAAGACCATTCTTTGCCTTCTGCTAAATAACAAAGATTTTGAGAACTCCTGCATTAACATTTTTTAACATCTGACTATTCAGTAAATTTTAAGATTGAAACCCAATGTTCATCTGCCATTGTAAATTAAATGAAAAGCAGCAGTGAAGAAGTTTGGATGATAGTCTAGAAACGACCAACTGACCCATGAGTTCTAGCCTTTGCCTGCAGCTTTCCAATTTCTGGGACTCTTGAAAAGCCAGGTTTAGTATTTTTGGCTGAAAATGAGATTGCACACATTATAGTACTTCAATTCAGCTCAACTGAAATTTTTACTGCAGGAAGCCTTCCTTTTTAAAACACATAAGAGGTCCTAGAAGCTGTGGGACAATTGCAGAGAGTGCCTATAGAGAGACAGTGAGAGGTTTGTATGATATCAGTATGGAAACAGTTTAAGAATCTGGAAGAGAGCAGACCTTTAAGCCCACTGAGAGTTTTAGTCCTTTTGATGTCTATCAAGGTTACTCAAAGCCTTCATACATTTGGTATTTGCCTCTAAGTCACTGCATTTGGACAATTTTGTTCAAAGCTAGAAAGCAAGTTCTCATGTCAGAGCCTTCACAGAGAATATACAACCACTGCCTCTCCCCATTTATAAAACATAAAAATCCATCTTGAAATGCATTTGCTGACCTCAGCTGTGGCAGCACAGTAGAAGGAACAACTGGCCTATTGCCTTTAGGGCCAAACAACACAAAACCGGCCGCTGCCTCCCTCCCCATCCCATCTGTTACACCACCATGAGCTGAAAAGATGGAATTACTTAACAATCTCTCCCTGTATTACCCCTGAGTTTCCACTCTCACCTTCATAACAACATTTCTGTTTCAGCCTCCGATTAATTTCTCCCACGTGCAGGAAGCTGCCCACCTCTCTGATTGTACCCTCCTCTCCCAACAGCCGGCCCACACTGACTACATCAAAGGTTTTCCTGTTTATCACACCTTATCTGACAGTTACAGGTGCTGTTTAATGCTGTGATGATATATTCACTATTGTGCACTATTTAAAGCAACCCACCCGGGAAAAACATTAAGACAGATGTGGTGCAACATTCCTCACCAAGCCGGATCTAGTCAGAGGGAAGACAATGATAAAAATCAAATAATATATCCACCACTAAAGCAACACCAAGCAATAAAAGGTTAAGCTTAGCTTACTTCAGTGCTGCAATTCTTCTTAAAACATGCCAGTACCTATTAAAATCTGTTCCATTCACAGCTGTACAACAAATCAAATATATTAGCCAAGCACGATTTTAAACAAAACTATAGACAGAGTATTTTTAACATCAGTTAGCCCTGACTTAAAGGCAAAATATGTTGAAAACATGTAAATTTAGTTTGCATGTTTCCCTTTTCTGTTAATAGTAGCAGGCTTGTTTTGGGTGAGATTTTTAATTTTACTCAAAACTTTCTGGTGGGTTTTTTTTGGAAAAAAAAAATCCACAGACAAGTAAGAACAAAAGAGTCCAAAATATGCTAGTGTACTGCTAGCTAAATGACTAGGACACTTTTCTGGCTGGGCAACTCTTCAAGAATCATTTTCTCTACTGCATGGGAGAGTTATTTATCACAAAAGTCCATGCAGTCAGAAGACAACGTGAGGCACTTGTGCCAAAAAGAAAGGCAGCATCAAATCAAAGACTGGCCCTCAGAGCCCGTGCTGCTTTTCAAACCATTCCTGTCTGGAGCGCTAGAGCATTTCTCTAACAGGAGGGGTAAACTACCAGCCGCTGGCATTTGGGCTGCTTGCTTTTTCTCTTTCTTTTCCTCTCCGAATTTCCGAAGTTTGCAAGGTTTTAAGCATGTATTACATACAAACAACACCAGAGCATTGTGCTACGGCATCTTCTTGCCTGTGGGAGTTGTTTTCAAGCCCTACCATGTAGCTTTTGGGATTTCCATTGGAGCCAAGCAAACGGGGGAGGGAGCGGAGCGGAGCGACAATGGGAATATCCGGCTCTGCCTCCCGCTGGAAAAAACATGACCAAAACACAAGGGGAAGGGAAGATTCCTTGACACTGTATGGCAATTGACCTGTCTTGGGGAGCTCAGGAAGAGGGAGGTCAGCCTAACAGCTCCACCGGGTGACTTTTCTAAGAAAACCTCCCACGGTATTTAGCGAGGCGGCGAGGGGCTGCCACTCCTCCCGCCGCACCGCCGCGCTGCCCAGCGCCCGCGGTCCCTCCCTCAGTGCCGGGGCGATCCCGTCCCGGCTGACAGCACCAGCTGCCCCCGATCTGCCCCCGATCTGCCCCCGGACTCCCGGCCCCCTCCGCGCCCCGCCGCACCTTTTGCTCAGCGGTCGGACCCGCAGGGCCACCTTCACGTTGGCCATGGCTCGGCTCACGCCCGCAGCTGTGTCCGCCCGCGCCCCGGCCCCGCATCCCGCCCCGGCCGGCATGGGGAGGAGCGGCCCGAGAGGAGCCGCCCGTCCCGTCCCGCCCCGGAGGGGAGGGCAGGGCACGGCACGGCCCGGCCCTGCAGCCCCCGCCGAGAATGGAAGGGAAGCTTCCCCGGGCGGAGGGGGGCGTTCGGGGAAAGTCTGCCCAGGGCAGCCCCGCGGCAGCCTCGGCAGCTCCCAAAGGACGCTCCTCCGCCTCTCACGGGTGTGTCCTGTGCGGGACAGGCAGAGCGGCACCCTCAGAGCCAGAGACGGCCGCGAACCACAGCGGGCTACACCCCAAAGATCGATGCCGCCAATCCGATTAGACGGGCGCTGCCCTTAAAGCGCTCACGAGGGACCAGCACTGTGAGCACTCCACGTTAATTTGAGGAGAATTTAGGGAAGACAAGTATCCCTTTCTTACTAGTCCTGAAGGAAAGGTCTCAAATGTGTTAGATTCCTTTGGAAGCCTCCAATCTGCATGTGGGTTGTACTTTCAGTCTAAAAGGAAATGTTGAAACTTCCAAAGAACTTAAATTGAAATCAATATCTAGTTGTTGCATTGATAAAAGTTTTACACATAGAGTAATATAAAAATCACAGCAAGTTTTTTTAAAGTTTATTTTAGAATAGCCTCCATCAGCTACTGATGTTACCAGGAAGATGTGAGAGCAAATAGCACTGGCATAAAAAAGATGACAGGCTCCTTTTTGCTTTTGACAATTCCCTTTGCCAATGCTGTTACTCATTTTTAAATGGACTTCTGGTTTTGCATTTCAAAATATGATAAACGGAGCTATATCTGAATATCATACATAAGAGTTTTACAGTCCTATATTGCTTTTATGTTTAAACAACTTCTGTTTAAATGGACTTCTAACTATACTGCTTTTTTGTACCTTAAGTATAGTTCTTCTCATGAGACAGTTTGCCTTAAACACCAGAAATGTTAAATCTAAATGAAAAAGGTACCTAATTCCCAAAGCTTTCCCGAATGAAGTATGGGATAGATCCTTTGGACCCAATACTTCAGTCACCACAGAGATGCTAAAATGAATACAAGTTGTGAATCACTGTATCAATAGATTTATCCCTTTAAATCACACTAAAGAATTAATTGTCACATCACAGGCAAATGGCAATTAACTAAACTCTACCAGCTCCACAGACAACTCACAACTCTTCAATAGTAGATAGAGTAAAAGAAGAAATTAAGCTCAACTCTTTGTGATATGGCAAAACCACGTATTTCAAAGAGTTACAGTGAACAAACTGACTAGAATGTTTTCATTGTATTTCCAAAATTTTAAAATTTTGTCAGCTTTAATTTTCCTGACCTAAATCATCAAGTCATAGTAAGATACTGAGAGAGGCTAAGCCTATGATAGATGTTTAGGACGCTGATTCACAAAAATCACAGAATCAATTAGGCTGGAAAAGACTCGGCTCATTGAGTCCAACCTATGATAACCTATTGTTCTGGAGAAGTCCAGAAGGCTGGATTCTGTTTCTTCCCATTTCATAGAACGTGCAAAGCACATTCAGTAAAAATGCCAACTTCTCTGCAATTGTGTGGAAGACCTTCATTTCCACATCTGAAACAACAGTGACATGGGACTTCGGACTCAAATCCTGCAATGATGTATAGCAAATGTTGACACAAAGACCCCATTAATGTTTGTGGGACTTGAACGCCAGTTTTTATTCTAGATTCTACCTAGTGGCATTCTCCTTAAACTAACTCAAATGTTTCTATGCTGCTAAATTTCTCAACAGTAGCAGAGAGGAACATCAGCTATAGCTTACACAGTATGCTAGAAAATTATTAAACTGGATGTTGTCATCACACCCTGCAGAATGGTTGCAAAGATTAAAACAAGATTCTCAGAAAATTTCAAATATAAAATAGGCCAAATACAAGTAAGTCACAATAGAGTGTGCTCAACAAAGAGCCAAAGATTTCTTCCTTAAATCTGCTCTAAGTTTATATGCAATAATCAGAGAAACTTGTGAACTTTGTGGTACCGAGCCACCTAGTGGTTACTTTGAAAAAGCAAAATGCTCCTATTTCAGCAACGGAAAGCAAGAGGTTAGATGTTCACTTAACAAGTGATACAACCATAGAAAGAAATACACCTGCAGCAATTCAGTCTGCTCTGTCATGAATATGAAAACGGGCATCCTCCAAAGACAACCATCCTCGTTTACAGATGGTCTGCCAGTGACATTTTACCAACCCATCTTTTCATAAGGGTTACAAACTGGAACAATCAATGCTCTTGATAAACTGTCAATCTTACTCATGAAACAAGAGTTTTATTCTAAGTGGGACACGGAAAACAGGGAAAGCAACAGAAAAAAAGAATCTGAAGAATATAGTTATCACTACCATTGAAGCATGCTTTGCGAATCAGTAGACCTGCCATATACCACCAAGTCCATTTCCTGCTTTCCCACAAAACCACATCATCGTCTATAATAATAAACTGTAATTTACAACTAATTTAATTTCTTGGTTGGAACTCCTATGGAAGCATGAGCTTGGACCTAAGACTTTGCTCTGTAATTTTAATTTTAGGATTTTATAAAAAAATTAAAAGCAAGAAAGTAGCTTTTGAAATCTAGTGCTTTTATTAGAGCTTTACAGTGACATACAAAACAGTGTTTTATCAAGATGCTTACAAAAATGAATAAAGATATTATAGCAAGTGCGTAAGAAATATCAAAACGATTTTCCATTGAAGATACAGGCTCCAAGGAACTCCTACCCAACTATTTCTAAAAGGACCTCCTTAACAGGCTTCTCAGTAGCCAGTCTTCCTATGAGCTACTGCTCATTGTCCTTCTTTTTAGTCGGAGAACTGTTACTTAATAACAGAAATATAACTACTGAAAAACTCTCTGTTGGTTTAAAACATTACTGTGTTGAAGTTTTTGCTTAAGACCCTAAGAAGGTGGTTCTTTGAATAGTCATCCTATTTGAGGAAAATTATTTTTTAGGTTAAACATAAGCCAAAGTACAAGTCAGCAGTATTGCATACGTTGTCAGAATACACTTTCTTTTGCAGTTCTTCCCATTTCAGTATTTTCTCTGTCAGCTCCTCCAACTCTATCATGAGCACCTCTGTTTTTGTCAAAGTGGTGTCCTGAAACAGAAAAGAATTGGATTTAATCTCTGTATGTCCTATCAATCTACCATGACATAAAAGTAACCTAAACAACTAAACAGCATTGCATTCTTCATGCTGGAGAAGACAGCAGGTTCAGTTCTTTTACTACTCACCATATTGTTCATCACACTCGGTATCTGAGGGATGCTTCTTACAGACTGCAAATGGCTTTCAAGCTTCTCAATGAAAGTCACAGCCTCAGCCAACAACTCTACTATACACCTGTAACCAAAAATGAGCTCAAAAGTTGTGCTAAACAACAAGAATTTAATACTCACAAGCTCTTTTTTCATTGCCCTGGTTTTCTTAGTCCCCTTCTCCAGCTTTATGCAAGTTCCTAACAATCTAATTCATTTTTCTGCACTTATACTTTTATGACTCTTAGCAACAAGCAGTGCAGGAATTACAGAAGTGAATAACCACGTCTTCAGTAACTGGGCTAGATTTCTAGACCATAGGAAGAAGGACTATGCTTTTAAAACATGCACTATGCATGTCTGGGAATCATTCACAGTTATTCTAACCAAGCAACAGTGGAAGGCAGACACCCAGTGCTAAAGTAACAATTCCTGCTTGGGAGAAGCATAACAAATGCAGCATGTAGCACATTTGTTTAAAACAATACATCACAACTTGTTCTGTAGTCTTCTGAAGACAAGACCAATAACCAGAGAAAATATTAATAAAAATATGTATCACTATCTTCCTATGAATTTATCAATGAGTAAACTACTAGCTTTTAGCTGAGGTTCTGCTACCATTTTTTATTTCTATTTTTATAAGTGGAAAAATTAATGAAAGCATGTGGTTTTTACTGTCTACTAGTTCAAATTAATTTGGACTCATGCAAACAAGAACAATTATTTTCTGTATGCCTACTTGTGAAAAGTAGCCTCAATAGGCAGGCTCTCTTGACATCTGTCTTTTATCAGCCTCTTTCTGAGAGCCTTCTTCTCTTTCAGTATGGCTTCCAGGTGCCTGTTCATATCTTGCAAAATCTCACACTTTTTCCCTATAAAATAAAATTGCAAAGTTGAACCTACTGTCCTGCTAAAACAACATCAAAATTTCTTCTGGAGAAAGACAGAAATAAAAACATTGATCTATTGCAGTGGACAGTTTACATTCAAGAGACATTAATCAGAGTGGCTTTTGTTGGAGTGTATATGATTTAGTATCAGCATGCACTCAAAGTCACAATACCTACTTTTTAGAGTTAGATATGATAATTGCTTTACATTATCTGTCGTTTTTAAGTAAATTCTCTTTGAGATGAAGTCAACTATACCACAGCACTGAAGTATTACAATAGATTTCACTAGCCTAGCACAACAGTAGCAAGCTAGAATGTTTTTAAGCACCCATAAAATCATATTGGAAAAAGTGTGAAGTAATGAAGAAATTAATATATATCTGCTTCCCATGTGTTAAATTAAAAATGTAAGTTCAGGGGGATAGAGATGCAGCAAAAATACACTGAATTTCTGGAAAAGCAGCAGAGTAGCACATGCAGGCCAGCAGTTACTGATGATCTCAGAACTGATGCTCCACTGACCCTGGGAAGCTGGCCACACTTCCCACACTGTTTTGGAGAATGAGTTACACACAGAGCTTCTACTGAGACAGTAGAGAGTGCAAGTTCAAATAGCATGGAAACATGCTTTAGGTATTAATAAAACACCTACCACCTCTAACAAGTTATCCAGAGATGACTGCTGCCATAACTTCTAGAAGTGTCATGTACTCAGAGGAAACACTCATCTGCTGATGAAGTAACTTAAGACTCTTGCTTGTTCTATGGTACAATTGCACTTACCTAAGTAAAAATGGTGAGTAATGTCTGCTGTCTCATTCTCCAACCGCATCATTTCAGTTTTCAGTTTTATCTACAACAGTAATAACATCAAAGGAAAATGCATTTTTAACATACTTCTCCAGACCCTCACTTTCTACTTCCTCCTCCACCCCAAGAGAGTCAACAATATTTGAGCCCCCTTGAAGTACTGGAAGGCTGCAGAAGAATCCCTGCTCTCTCAGCCTGTCTTTGTAGGAGAGGTGTTCCAGCCCTGGGATCACCTTCATGGCTCTCCTCTGGAACTGCTCCAACAGATTCACCTTTCTTGTGCTGAGGACACCAGACCTGGACACAGTATTCCTGGTGGGGCCTAGCCAGGTGGTTGCTTTTCTGGTCTGTGAGTGCCCATTCCCAGGTCATATTCAACTTCTTACCCATAAGAACCCCAAGTCCTTCTCCCCACGGCTGTTCCCAGTGAGTTCATCTCCTAGTCTGTACTCATGACTGGGATTGCCCTGACCCAGGCGCAGGACTCCATATTTGGTCTTGTTGAGCCTCATGAGGTTCTTGTGAGCCCACTTCTCAAGCCTGCCCAGTCCCCTCTGGGTGGCATCCTGTCTTTATGTCATGGCCAGTGCTCCTCTTGGCTTCATGTCATCTGCAAATTTGCTGAGGGTGTGCTTGATCTCCCTGTCTATGTCACGGATAAAGATATTAAAGAGCACTGGTCCCAGGACAGAGCCCTGAAGGATTCTGCTTGTCACCAGCCTTCACCTGGAAAAACAGCCATTGACCACAACTCTCGGGCTGTGTCCATCCTGCCAATTCCTTAATCACTGAATAGTCTACCCTTCAAATCCATGTCTCTCCTACTTACATCACTTACAAAGTAGTTTCATAGTCTATGTAGTGTCTAAACCAACACTATAAAAGACAAGACAGCAGCCAATTCAGGAAGTAGAAAATTACTGAGATTACCTCTTGCTAAGCAATGAAATCACCTATAAAGAGACGTATTTTTGTGCATTGAAGTAAACTGCAAATTCTTCTTTATTCTTCAGAAAACTTTGGGTAACAATTTAGTCAAAGGTGCAGCCTGGTGAGTTCTTCTACTTATACCTAAACCTTTTCTTTCATAGTTTTGCTCTTTTCTTTATGACAACTCAATCCACTGGAGAAAAAAGTGCCAACTGTTAAACAGTAGAAGTGTTAAAAAAACCCCTCCAAACATGAAACAACGTGGCACGTGGCAGTCCGATACTTCATCGGGAGCCCTGTATGACCTCCAAGTATCAAAGTGATGAGTGTACACTGACAACGGTAAAGGCTGTACCTCATCGATTTCAGCTTCCATGTTCACCATTTCTTCCATCTCTGAGAATTTCACAAAGCACGGCGTTTTTCTACAAGTTAAATCCAAGGTCTCCTTTGAAAGTAAAAAAAACAGGGAAAATGCAATCAGCAGCAACAACGCACCGAGCAAATTCTCCCTAATGGTTTTTAATAGTTTAAAGTTGTTGTTGCTCTCCCGCACTCCGCAGCAGAGCCCAATTGACGCGAGGAACGCTAAGCTCGCCGTTCCGCGGCCGCCCGGCCCGGGCCGTACCTGGCTCACGGCGCCGTCCGCCAGGCACCGCTCCAGCAGCACGGCCACCGCCGAGGGCTGCCCGGGCTCCGAGGGCCAGGGCGCGCCGCCGCCCTCCTCCTCCTCATCGCTGTCCTCGCTGAGCCACGAGCCA